>AUXN01000514.1:0-10625 GCA_000482125.1 Strigomonas galati
CACGTATATCAAAAAANAAAAAAAAAGAAGAAAATAAAAGAAAAAAAAGCAAAGAAGCAGAGAAGTTCTGAAGAAGCATATACATTACTCTTATTTTTTTTCTACTTTTTTTTTTCATAGCATAGTTTCTAAATCTTCTTTACTTCTCAGTAAGGAGTATTGTCGTTCGCTGAACGAATGCTTATCATCTTCTTCCGGAAACGATACAACATTAGAAGTTGAAGTAGTTTTGACCTTGTTCATGTGGCTCTCGTTGTTGTTGCTGCTGTTGGTATTTTGGTTTATTTCCATCGTGTCGTCGTCCCTATCAAGCCCATGTGCAGTGCTGACAACGGGGGCCGCTGTTCCCCAATTCATATGATGTTTTCTCGCCCTCTTAACGGCGCCCGTTACATCATCTTGCTGTGGTAGCGTTTCCTCTTCTCGTTCTTCCTCTCCCTCTGTTGCGGTGCCCGCAGGCCCATGGCGGGTTGCCGTGAAGAGATGCGAGCGAGCGCTACGGAAGGTCTGGCGCCACCCACTCGTGGGGTGACTATGCCCATGATGGTGCGTCCTGCTGTTGTTTGTCTCACTACTTCCGCCACCGACACCATTGCCACGCTCATTATGATTATTATGATTATTAGTACTACTACTACTGTCCTCCTTGGAGAAGAAGGTATTTTTCAGTTTTTGCACTAGCCCAGTATTTTTCTGTTTTTTGCTGTTCGAGCCGGTACCATCGTCATCCTCGTCGTAGTAGCTCACTCTGCCTTTATTACTGTTCATGGTGCTGGGATTGCGGGTGCAGGCAGGGAAGCACCACACTTTTTCCGTCCGCGCAGCTGCGTTGCTTTTCTTTTGTTCCGGCCTGGAGGGACTGGTGCTACCACCACGGAGAGGAGTTTGATGAGTATTGGTGTTGTTACTACCACTACTCGTGCTGCTGCCGCTAAGTTGTAGGTAATATGTATTTAACATGGAGACGATGGTAGACCACAACCCACCTTTATTACTATTATTATTATTGTTGTTTGCATGTAAATGATGTAGGTGTCGCCTGGTGGAAGAGGGTGTACGTGTAGGATGTCCATTCTGGTGCTTTTGCTTCCGAAAGAAGAAGACCACAACAACTATAAAGACAATGCCATAAAACAAGAATCCACTGTAGAGGGCATAGGTCTCAATCTTGCTTGTTTCTTTTTTGACTTCACCTCCTTCTTCTGCTCTTTCTTTCTTATCCATCGTCTTTTTGAGTTCGTGGTTGCTAGGAGAAGAAGAAGTAGTAGTAAGTTCATCCATGTGCGCTGCGGCCGCCTCTGCTACACGGACGCTGTACACCCCGTCCCAAGACTCTGCCACTGCGACCACATCCGCCGCCTTGCTATGATGAGAGGAGGCGCCGCAGAGGGGCGACGGTGAGAGCAGCACCAGTAGCGGACAGAGGAGCAGTGCGGAAAGGAGGAAGGATGAAAAGGAAGGCTTCATGGAATACAAATATATATTTTTATACAGAGAATAGTTTTTTTTCTCCTTATTTTTTGATGGAGAAAAACAAAGCGAATACCGTAAAGAAAAAAAAACAAAAACAATGCGTTTCCGAAGAACAAAAAGGAAAAGGAGGAGAGGGTATACATCTATATGTTCTGACTGACACAAATGATAAGATATAGATTCGCAGTTGTGAAGCATATCAGTTAATACAAACAGATAGATGTACTCTTTTCATTAGATTTATACCTTTTTTTTTCTTTTTTATGTGTAGTAAATAAGGTTATAGTAATTTTGCAGTGTCAGCAGCGACGACTATCACATCGCACAATAAAAATGTATTTATGTATAAAGTAAAGGGAAACCAAACACCAACAACTGCGTTTACGCAGCCGAAACAACTGGCGCTGCCGCAGCCTCTCCTGCCTCTTCCTCCTCTTCTTCCTCCGGTGCCTCCCATACATGCGCCTCTCCTGACAATCCGCAGAAGGGCCATTCCTTCTTGTTCAACTTACACTGTGTACACGTGAGGTCGACCTTGGTCAGCCGCTTCCGAGGCTTTTTGGGTGTTGTAGTGGTCGCGCTCTTGCGCTGTCTCTTCTTCTTTTCGGTGGCCTTCTCGCTGTCATCGTCTTTTACATTGCTAGCCTCCTCCTTCTCGGAGCTCTCCTCCTTCTTGGCTTTCTTTTTGCGTGCAGCTTTTGCCGCTGGTTTCTTGCCTTTGTTGGTGGACTCTTTTTCCTCTTCTTGTTGTTGTTGGATAACATTAATGACCCACTGAGGGCTGTTTTGAGGGACAACGTTTGCTTTACGCCTGGAAACACGAGAAGATGAAGCAGCTTTAGTACTGCTGAGACCGACTTGCTGCTCCTTTTCTTCTTCTTCCTTCACTTCCTTCTTCGTTCTGCCCTTTGTGGGTGTGGAAGCGGCACTGCTCGTGCTCTTTTCCGTCTTCACCTTCTTTGCGGTGGCAGCAGCAGCAGCGAGGAGCTTCTTGGCTGCGATGGTGCTGGTGGTCGTGGTGACGCCACGACCGCGCTTGGCAGCGGCAGAGGAAGAAGGGGCAGCAGCCTTCACAGCAGCCTTGGCTGCTTTTGCGGCCGCAGGTGGCGTTCGGGCTGATGTCGCTGTTTTCTTTTTGGGGCCCATCTTTTAATGTATATATATATATATATGTATGTTAGAAAGAGCTATCCTTTCCTTCTTTACGGTAAGTATCTATGTTTTATTGTATAAGCTATAATTTCTAATTTTTAAGATATAACGATCAGTAGAAAGAGAGAAAATCATTTTTTAGATCACCAAATATTACACTGGTATATTTTCTCAAAGAATCAATGTTTTCAGTTTTCAAACGATATCCAATGAACATACAAGTGGAAGAGAATGCAATACAATAGTGGAGAAAAAAAAAGGAAAAAAGAAGCACATATTTATAAGTATAAATAGTATAATGTGGGAAAAATGCAACACGATAAAAGACGCAAAATGATATAGAGAATTTTTTGTTTGCTCTCCAATCACATCCACATACACACACGCACACACACAAAAAAAAAAAAAAAAGACTGCACCGCTGTGTAACACATTTTCTCCTTTTTTTTTCTTTTCTTTTCTCTTTCCATTTTTACTCAGTATTGGAGATATGCATTCTCATTTTTGAAGAGGGTCGACATGCTTCTCCTGCTTTGCTGCTGTTGTTGCTGCGTCTGTAACCACTGTTCCCTTCTTGATGACACTACCTGCTGGTCGTGTTGGTGGCTGTGGTGGTGGCGGCGCTGGTGCTGCGGCGCCTTCCTCCTTCTTATCCTCCTTCTTCTTATCCTCCTCCTTCATGTCCAGGAAGCTCTCCCGTGTCATCTTCTTCTTCTTGAGCACGCGCTCTGCACAGTTGTCAAACTCACGACAGAACTGCAGCACATGGTTCCACACCGGCCCCTCATCCGTCGTCGGCTCCTCGCCGTAGCTGACAAGCATGGCCGCGAGGTCCTCCCGCAGCTGCTGGTGGCGCAGGGCGAGCTGGCCCACCTTGGAGAGATACAAGTTGACCGAGCTCTGCATGCGCAGGACGAAGCCGTCCTCCGGCGTTGTCTCTGGGTTGTACGTGGGCAGGCGCTTCTGGAACCAGGCGGGGTCGATCTTGGCATCGCCGGTGCTTTTCCCTTTTGGCTTTGCCTCCTCCACAATCTTGCGCATGTGCTGCAGCAAAATGTTGAGCTGCGAGGTCTGCTGTGCGATATCCTGCACAGACACAGTGGTCACCTTCTTGAGACAGCTCAGCTCGTCGGGGAAGTTGAAAATGTCTTTCTGGCGCATTTCGGCCGCCTTGCGCTCGCGCTCCTGCTGCTCTGCTTCATTGGCAGGGTCGTCTTTCTTCTTGTGAGCACCACCTCCACCTCCAGTACCCTTCCCGGCGGCGTCGCTGTAGCGGTTGATGATGCCAGGGAACTTGCGGTCCTGCTCCTCCTTCAGCAGCACGACGAGCACTTCCAGAATGGTGCCCTTGCCGTTTGCCGTCTTGACATAGCCGAGCTGATTGAGATTCTCGAGCCGGAAGCCGAGCGCGCCGCCGTGGGGCGTACCTTGGTTCATGTAGTTGCCGAGCGCCAGGACGGTCCGCAGCACGCGCGCGAAGTGGCTGTTGCGCTTGGAGAGGGCCTCCGTCGCGTCCTCCAGCCAGGCGAGCCGCTGCGTCACGAGCTCGAGGTTTTCGGGAAGCTCCTCGGCGGCGGTCCACAGCTGCAGCCGCTCGCGGATGTCCTTGATGCGCAGCGTGAGCTGGTAGAGGTACGTCTCGACGGCGTTGAACTGGATGAGGTTCGTGCTGGCGGGGTTGGCCGCGAGCTCGCGCTCGTTCTGCTCCACTTCCTGCGCGAGCATGGCGGCCTCTTCCTCCGTCGGCAGCGCCTTCAGCAAGGCCTCGCAGCGCTCCGGCGGGAGCAAGGCGGTGTCGCAGGAGACGAGGGCGTCGCAGAGGTCGTCGATGGGCACGGGCACCTTCTTGAGCGCGATGGACACGTTCTGCAGCCGCTGGCCGGTGAAGGCCGTGCTCTTGCGCCCCTGCCGCGCGGCCGCCTCCTTCTCCTCCTGCTCCTTCTTCTTCTGGAGCTCGGCGGCCGCATTCTTGCGCACCTCGAACAGCTCGAGCAGATAGTCGTCGTCGAGCACGTTTTTTTTGATGTCGTCCGTGTCTCCGGCAGCCCAGATGCCGCTCGCCTTGGTCAGCTTTTTCCAGAAGAGGGTCTTGAGCTTCGGGCCGCGGTACACCGGCGCGACCGGTCCCTTCGGAGCACCTGGTGGTGGTGGCGGTGGTGGAGCCCCGCCTTTGCCGCCGGGTGGAGGCGGAGGTGGTGGCGGGGGCGGCGCGCCCTTCCCTAACATGGGCGGCGGCGGTGGTGGCGGGCCGCCACTGGGCGGTGGCAGCCCTCCGGGCGGAGGAGGCGGCGGCAAGCCTCCTGGCGGTGGCGGTGGTGGAGGCATCCCTTTCGGGGGCGGAGGCAGACCACCACCAGGTGGCGGCGGCGGCGGAAGGCCACCCGGCGGCGGTGGAGGAGGCAGGCCGCTGGGCGGGGGCGGCGGTGGTGGCAGTCCTTTCGGCGGTGCTGGTGGTGGCGGCGGGTGCGGCAAGGGCGAGTCGCCACCTGCCGTGCCGGCATTCGTGTCATAATAAAGTGGTGACCGTCCGTCCTCCTCGTAGACAGGGACGCCACCGCCGTAGAGCCGTGGCGGGGTGGCCTGCCGCACGATGGGCTTCACGCGCGGCTCGCGGCGCACGAGCGTCGGGTTCGCCTCATACTCGTCGTCGACGTGGTCGTAGCGGCGCTCGTCCTCCTCCATGAGATTGAGCGAGGTCGGCAGGTAGAGCATCGTCGCATGGTCCAGCGGCACCTGCGAGCCTCCGACACGCCCCGTCGGCTCCAGCCCTAGCGTCGTGCCGTCGCTGCGGTAGTAGGTGCCGCCCTGCAGGTCCTCCTCCGTGTAGGGGTAGAGGCCGCCCTCGCGCCCGCGGCCCATGCTGGCGTAGCTGCGCGGGTCGGGGCGGCTCAGGATGACCTGCCGCTGCGGCGACTGCTCCACGCGCTGCGTCAGCTGCGTGATGTAGTCCGCGTCGTGCTCCTGCTCCGGGCACTCCCCAAAGTGGAGCTGGGCGTAGAAGTCGTCTGGCAGGGCCGTATTCGTGTAGTCCATGTCGCGCACTCGCACACGGTGAGTCTGCTGATGAATAAAGATGGTACTGAAGGCTAACCGGAAGAGGCGTGTTTTTTGCAACGGCACGTTCTTGCGCCGTCCGGCGACGCCGCCACCGGCAGGACTGCCCGCACTGCCAGCGCCCTTGAAGAGTGTCGTGGGAGAGCCGTTGATGTATTCGGGAGCCGTGCGATACTCATTTGTATTATTGTTATTATTGTTACCACTGCTGCTACCCGCGTGCTCATGATCCGTGCTCGCCAATGGGAAACTATCATCGCCGATGGCGGCATAATCAAACACGTGAATAGAAAAGTCACCCAGCACACTTTCGTTAATGGGCAGGTAGATCTCTAACGTGCCGATGTCGCCCACCATCCACGCGGACGGGTCACTAAAAATACGTGCCGAAGCCGCGTCGTTGTTCACATCCAACTGCAGCCCCAATTTGCGGTCGAGCAGCGTCTCCATGTTGTGCAGCGACACCCGCAGCAGCTTCATGCGCTTCGGGTTGGGCAGCACCGGGATCTCGAAGAGCAGCTGGAAGTAGTTGATGTAGCTCTCCTGCGAGGGCGCGTGAAACATGCTGCGGTTCACCCCAATCTCGCGCTCCACGAGGTCGAGCGTGCCGGAGCCGCTGTTGGAGGGGAAGCCGGAGAAGATGAGGTAGCAGGCCGCCATCATGGCCGCGTAGTTGGGGTGGAGGATGGACTGAGACTCTTCCAAAAAGGCGAGCACGGCGCAGTGGGCGCGCGGCTTCGTGCCGGCGCAGAGCCACTTCTGAACGGTAAAGCACACCTCCATCAACAAGGCGTAGTTTTCCACACTTTGCTTGGAGAAGTCGAGCACCTGGCCTTGCTTGCAGTTGTCGACCAGCTCCATCATGAGCGGCGAGAAGTTGAAGAGAATGTAGCGGTCGCCTTCCTCCTCGTCCAGCTTCTTGCACACACACTCGACGCTGCGCGTGGTGGTCTTGCTGACCTTGAGCCCCTTATCGGCGGAGAGGGTGGTGCTGCCGGCGGGGATGTTCCATATGTACACGCGCGTGTCGAAGAGCTGGTGCATCTCCTTTTCATCGTTATAAAAGTAGCTTTGAATGCCTTTAAAAAAGTTCATCTTTTCTTGTGTTTGTGTTCGTGTTTGTGTGTGTGTGTGTGACGCAATATATATATTACTAAAAAAAAAAATCTATCTGTATGTATGTCTGTCTACTGTCCTATGTGGGAATATATAAGAGAGATACATGGGAGAAAAACACGAAAGGTAATGATGGATTTGAATTGAAAACATACAGAATACAAAAGTACTGCGTAGTAGAGATATAGCTAAAAGAAAAGAAAAAAATGATATATATATATATATGTATATTTAATGTAATTATTATAATTATTCTATGGTTCATTATACAAGCGAAACCAATCGAACACATATACACCAAATAGCTGTTATACATTTACACGTTACCACGTCTCTTCCCAGAAGACAAGGAGCTGAACTTACTCTTGGGCAGGTGCGATGCTGGCGGCCTCGCGCTGCTGGTGGTGCTGGCGGTAGTAGTGGTGGGGACAACTCTAGATGCAACAGCTACGGGAGCAGCTTTGTACACCACTGTTTCCACCTGCGCCTTCGTTAGCTGTTGCTGCTGCTCCTGCTGCTCGCGCACGAGCTTGGGCACGACCGGCACGACCACCTTCCCTCGTCGCAGCTGGTACATGCCGCGCCCCGCCTCCGCGAGCCACTCCGGCTCCACCGCCGTCACCATCACCATGTACTCCTTCGTCACGAAGAGCAGCTCGTTGTAGATGACAAACGGCGGCATCTCTGCCTTGGCGCAGATGGCGGAGCTGGGGTGCAGCGTGCAGTGCAGGCCCATGTTGAGCAGCGGCCGGTACGTGTTCCAGTTCGCGTCGCTGCGCTGCGCGGCCTGCAGACAGAAGCAGAGGGCCAGGCAGTAGCGCACCTTGTCCAGGTCCGCGAGGCCGCAGCTGACCAGCGGCAGCCGCAGCCGCCGCATCCGCTCCAGGAGCCGCTCCAGCACCTCACAGGCGCGCAGCAGCGTCGGGGCGTGCAGGAAGTGATCCCGCGCCCACTGCGCCGACTTGTTGTTCTCCAAGAAGCGGCTGAGCACATTCAACAGCGTCAGGTGGTCTGAGTCGTTGACGAAGAAGCGGCCGTGCTGCTGCCGCGCCGTCTCCTCCTTTCCTTTCGGCAGCTCAAACAGATTCTTCGGGTCTGCCGTGATCATCGCGACGAGCTTCACCACCTCCACGCTGCAGTGCTGCCGCGTGCTCTCCAGCAGCAGCGTCGCGAGGACAGGCGACATGGGGAACTCGAGCGCGGTGCGGCCCGCCTCCGTGATGGCGCCATAGTCGTCCAGCAGCCCGAGGGACCAGCAGAGCCACATACTGTTGCGCGTCGTCGCGTGCGGGGGCGGGTCCATAAAGTCGAACTGCAACAACTTCTGCACGCCAATGCTCTTCAGCAGCAGCACGACGCTGTCCACACTGCTGCGCTGGATTTCTGGGATGCTGTTCGGGATGAGCTCGTAGTCGTACTGGTCCTCTGTGTAGAGACGGTAGCAGACCCCTTCTGTGGTGCGGCCGGCGCGCCCCTTGCGCTGCCCCGCCTGCGCCTGCGAGACAGGGTAGCGCTGCAAGGTGTTCATGCCAATCTTGGGCCGAAACACAGTCGCCTTCATGAAGCCGCAGTCCACGACGTAGCGCACGCCGTCGATGGTGAGGGACGTCTCGGCCACGTTGGTGGCGACAACGCACTTGCGCATGCCCTCCGGCGTCGGGTCCAGCACGCCCACCTCTGCTGCCTTCCCCTAGCGCCGCCGCTGCTAGTGTTGTAGTAGTGCTGCTGCGAGGAGGCCTCGGAGAGGCACGGCAGCACGATGAGAGTCTCCAGGTACTGCGGGTTGAGCTCGGCGAGGCGGCGCTTGATGAGCTCGCACGTGCCGTACACGTCGTCCTTGCCTGTCATGAAGACAAGGATGTCCTGCTTCCCCTCGAGCGGCCGCGTGACGTGCAGCTGGCAGACGCGGAAGACGGCATCGGCCACGTAGTCCACCACTGCTGACGGGCTGTACTGCACCTGCACCTCGAAGGTCTTGCCAGGGATGGTGTAGGTAGGACAGTGCCCGTAGAAGGCGGAGAATTTGTGGATATCCATCGTGGCCGAGGTCACGATGAGCTTGAAGTCGCTGCGCTTCGCGATGGTGTTCTTGAGCACGCCCATGAGCACATCCGTGTCAATCGAACGCTCGTGCGCCTCGTCGAGGATGATGACGCTGTACTTGAGCAGCAGCGGGTCCTTCATCACCTCGCGCAGCAGCACACCGTCCGTCATGAACTTGATGCGCGTGTGCGGCGTGGTGGTGTCGTCCAGGTAGATGGCATAGCCGACGAGCTCCGCCAACGCGCGTGAGCTCGGCGGTGGCGTGTTGCCGTGGCGGGGGTACGTCAGCTGTATCTCCTCGCTCACACGCCGCGCGACGCCCATGGCCGCGAGCCGTCGCGGCTGAGAGCAGCCGATGAGCTTGACACTGCTGAGGGAGGATTCATCCTCCTCCTCTTCCTCGTCCTTCCCCCTTTCTCTCTTGGTCTCAGGGCGCCCGGCGTAGCCGTGGTGATACAGGTACTGCACCAGCTGCGTCGTCTTGCCGCTTCCGGTCTCCCCGACGAGGACAAGAACAGGGTTCTCGCCAATGAGCCGCAGCAGCTCCTCCTTACAGCTGTAGATGGGGAGCGACTGCTGTTGGGCACGTATCTGCCGCGCCTTGATCTCTTTCTGACGCGCCTCCCGCTCATCTTCAGGGCTTTCTTCTTCCTCTTCCTCTTCTTGTCCCTGCTGTTGTGTTTGTTGCTTTTGCTGCTTCTTTACAGGAAACATGGCCAGTAGCTCCGCGGACGCCACATCCTCTTCCTTTTGGCCTCGCCCTTGTTGTTGTTGCTGTCCTTTCTGTTGTTGTTCCAGTCGTTTCGTCTCCATCCGAATCTTGCGCTGAATCATTTCCGCCTCCGCCTCGTCCTCTTCCGCCGCGGTCGCCCCACCAACGTCCCCCACGGCCGCGAAGAGCACGTCGGCCGGGGCGCCCTCCCCTCCTGGCCCCGCCTCCTTCCCGCTCGCATCCTTGCGCATCAGCCGCGCGAGGTCCGATTTGGAGGTGTCCATCGTCTGCCGGTTGAGCCGCTCGCGCTCCATCGCCTTGCGGAGGTCGAGCAGCGCGGTGCTGCCGCGGGAGGCCTGCTGCGCCATGGTACAAGTGCTGCTCACCACGGGGATAATGATGTCGTTCTCGGCCGCTTGCTTGTTTGTCTGGGCCCAGAGAAGAGCCGCCGCCACCGCGCCCTCATCCTTGGGATTGTTATACGCCTCTTCCTCGTCGTACTTCTGCTGCTGGCTTGGCAGCGCAACGGGAGGGAAGTCATTTCCTAGTTCGAAGAAGAGGGGGTGCATAACTGCCGCGTTGAGCACCAGTTCTACCTTCTCATTCGGGCGGCCGCCGCCACTGTGTGAGGGGCCCTCTCCCTCTTCGCCTCTGCGCCCGCCGCGCCCCGCCCCCGCCGCCGCAGACGAGAAATAGTAGTCCCCGCCGTACAGATCACCATCGGTGCTATCGTGCACCATGTTGTTTTCCGCGTTGTCGTTGTTGTGCTCCAGCAGGTAGGCCTCCATGTCATCATCGTCCATCGTGGTCTTGGACTTGGTGGTGGTGGTGGCCATGATACTAATGTAGTAGTTTCTATGAAGCTGTAAACTAGTCAAATAATACAAATAGAAAAAAAAAAGTTGGTTTGCTTTTTTTTTTTTTTTACTAGAAAGAGAGCATAATGGAGAAGAGAAGAAAAATAAAATAAGATGAAGACTAATATCACACCAGAGGGAGAAGAAAGAGTTTTTGCAAATATGGAAACTTTTTTTTTGCCATACGAATCAACGCCTTTTTTCTTTTTTTTTCAATT
>AUXN01000515.1:0-10625 GCA_000482125.1 Strigomonas galati
GTACAACGGTATGATCGACTGCTACGTGAAGACGTTCAAGAGCGACGGTCTGATGGGTCTGTACCGCGGCTTCTGCGTGTCGTGCGTGGGCGATTATCGCGTACCGCGGCTTCTACTTTGGCCTGTATGACACGCTCCAGCCCCTGCTGCCCGTGGACACGTTCATCGTGAACTTCCTGCTCGGCTGGGTCGTGACGATCGTGTCTGGTCTGATCTCCTACCCCCTGGACACGGTCCGCCGTCGCATGATGATGACGTCCGGTACTGGCAAGAACTACTCCAGCTCCTTCAACTGCATGACGAGCGTCATTAAGGAGGAGGGCGCCATGTCCCTGATGCGCGGTGCGGGCGCGAACATTCTTCGTGGTGTCGCCGGTGCCCTCGTGCTGTCCGGTGTGGATGCCATCAAGCCGTACTACATCAAGTACCGCGCGAGTGGCAAGAAGGCCGAGTAAACTTTTTTTTTTTAAATTTGGGATAATAATGATAGTGCATTTTTTGTACCTTAAAAAGTAAATAAAAAAATAAATACTTTAACAAATATAGTTTGTGTTGTGGCTAAAAAGTCGCGATAATTTTTTTTTTTCAATGTGCTTTGCGTCCCAAGCTGCAGTGCTTATGTGGTATTGATAACTGATTTGTATGCTTCTCCTTCCTGTTTGATTTGCTGTGCTTACATGTGAATTCTCTTTCCTTTCAACTTTTTGAATTGCCGTTTTATCACTTGAATTTTTGTGTAGGTTTTAAGCCAACAAATACACAAGCTTTATTGTTTTACCCTTTATCGAATTTAACAAAAAAAAAAAAACCGAAAAGTCGAAGTCCGATTTAGGGAAACATGCCTTCGAGGAACCAGGTCGGTGGCCAGGATTGGGAGCCCCAGGTGTACCGTGTCCACAAGACGGGCGGAACCAACGACCACCCCAGAAAGATGAACGAACAATCCGCGAATCGCGCCATGCAGAGTGGCCAGCAGGTTGATGTGCAGAAGAGGGAGCACCAGAAGATGAATCAACAGAGTGCTTCTGCTGGGGCCAACGCCAAGAAGCTGGACGAGGACAACGATTCGCTGAAGGTGAAGAAGGTAGACAATCAGCTTCGTATTCGCATTCAGAAGGCTAGACAGGAGCTCAACTGGACTCAGCAGGATTTGGCGCAGCAAATTGCTGAACGCGTTGGCGTTGTCACAGAATACGAGAACGGAAAGGCAGTGCCTGAAGAGCGCATTATTGTGAAGATGGAAAAGGCGTTTGGGATGCACCTCAGAGGCGCTATGGCTGGACAGCCCATGGGAAAGCATCGCCCGACTCCTAAGCCAAAAGAGTAAAACAAACAACCAACCAACCAAGCGAGCAAACAAGAAAAAAAAAAAGTAACCGTTCTGCACACGAGGAGTATGCATCCTTAGTGGTGTTTTGAGTGGCACCTACTTTTTTTTTTTTTCTTTTTGTTTCTTGTCATCGTTGATGTCGAGATGCACTGATTCTCTTTGCAACTCAAGGAAAGTGATGCAAAAGCATCAATGGTGAGAAGAAGAGCAAAAAAACAATATAGTCAGTATAAAACTCGATCGATATTTATATCGCATTATTTTCAAGCTGCATCGCGGCATTAATGAGTCAAATCCCGCCTAGTTTCTCAATGATTGTATTCAGTGAGCGATTCTTTCGTTCGCTTGTGTAGTGTGGACTGCCTTTGATTTTTTTTTCTTTCTTTTTGCCTTCCCCCTTTTCACACATTCCTTCCCTTTTTCTCTTTGTGTTTTCTCTCTCCCTTCCTCATCTCTTCTTCGCTTTTTTTTTTCTTTTCCCCCCACTAAAAACTCAAAACAACACCAACAACTAATAAGTAAGCAGACACATATAGTACTCATTGGGAATAATCTTTGTAGTTACCTTGATAGAAATGAATAGGTATACTATTATTGCCCAGGTTGGCGATGGCTCCTTCGGTACGGTAAGCAAAGCCCAAAATATTCAAACCCAGGAGATCGTAGCAGTGAAGAAGATGAAGCAGCGATTTCATAGCTGGGAGGAGTGCTTGCAGCTCCGAGAGATCCAATCCCTCCGAAAACTCCAACATCCGAACCTGTTGAAGCTCAAGGAGGTGGTTCGAGAAAACACGGAGCTATTTTTGATTTTTGAGTTCTGTGAGAAAAATATTTTCCAGATTCAGCGGCAGCGCTCGGAGGAGATCAGCGGCACGCAGTCGTTCAATGACCGCGAAATCCGTAGTATCATGTGCCAGACGCTTCTTGGTGTTCAGGCAGTTCATAAAGGCGGCTTTATGCATCGGGACCTAAAGCCCGAGAACTTGTTGACAAAAGGTGATTTGGTGAAAGTAGCCGATTTTGGTTTGGCGAAGGAGATTCGGTCTAGGCCGCCGTTCACCGAGTACGTGTCGACGCGGTGGTACCGTGCTCCGGAAATTGTGCTGCATTCAACACATTACAACTCGCCTATAGATATCTGGGCCTGCGGTGTTATCTTCGCGGAGTTGTACCTCTGCCGCCCGTTGTTCCCTGGTACGTCGGAGAGCGATCAGCTGTTCAAAATATGCTCTGTTCTTGGGACGCCTTCACCTACGGAATGGGACGAAGGATTTCAGTTAGCGCGGCGTATCAATATGCGCTTTCCTACTTTGGCACCGACCCCACTCAAGCAGCTGCTAAGCCACGCTCCTCCGGCGGCCGTCGACTTGATTGAGCAGATGCTGCGCTTCAACCCTGGAGACCGTCCGACCGCTTCCCAATGCCTGCAGCATCAGTACTTTACAGGAACGGGAGGTAGCTCCGCCTTGTACGCGGGCATCTCTTCCGGACAGCCGCACAACCCGTTTCAGATGGCTACCAGCGGGTCCGGGACATCCACGACCCTGTCGGTGGGGCTCAGCGGGGATGGCAACAGCAGTCCTCCACCTTGCTCCTCCGGCACCTCCTTAGCCAAGTACGCCAATCTTTTCAACCCAGGGAATCGTAGTCCGATTGCCAAGGACTCCCCTTCTCCGTTTGCGGCGGGAAGTGCCAGCGTTGCTGCCGGCGCACACATCAATAGCAATGGCGTGAAGTCCGTCCCGCAACAGCCTCGCAAATCTTCTTTGGAGGACAGCGATGATGAGTTTAATTTTTAATACACACGGCTGCACCCACACTCACCCACACACCCACCCACACACAGATAGAGAGAGAGAGAGAGACATACACTTTATATTCATTTAATTTCTTTTACTTTCTTTTTCAATTTATCATTTAGGATGTATACAGTTTTCGCCTTTTACCGCATTTTTTCTCTTTTTCTTTGTTTGTGTGGCTTTCATTCGTGTCAATTCTCCTCTTGTTGGAGTTCGTACAAGTCTTGTACACGAGTAACAGTGTGTTATTCGGCCTTTTTTTTTCTTTTCCCTTTCTGCCGTGTTTTTATTCGTTATTTTCGGTTGCATCTGAAGTTGTCGTAAAATATATACATGCAACAGGTTGACATTCATGTACTTTATATGTGCTATTTTCTTCCCCCTTTATTTTCATTTCCAGTTTTTTTTTTTCTTCCTCGCTTGGACTCATGAATCTCCCTGTTGTTGCTGCAGCTGCTAGGCTTTCCAATAAAGTGTAGAGCAAGCTAACGTGCTAATTTGTTGAGCACACGCTATTTTACTGTGCAGTTTTTGCGCTACTTATTCTTCTTCTTTTCTCCCTCTTCTTCTCTTTTCCCTCGCTTACTTGTTTGATCTTATTCTCATTACCTCCTGTAAGTTATCTTAGTTTTTTTTTTTCTTCTTTTCTTACCGGTTTTTTTTTCTTTTTGCTTGATATACATTTAATTATTTGTTTGGCGCAGTTTTAGCGCTACAACTCTTCCTTCATAACTTTTCAAATTCATTCGTAATAAGATCTTATACAAAAAAAAGAAAACAATCTTGTAAGCGATGAGTTTCTGGAGCACCTTTCTCTTCACCATTGTACTGTTCTGCTTCACCGCAGTGTATGCGAAAGACTTTACTGTATGCGTTTCATCCGGGTCCCCAGCGTCAATTGACTCGGCAGAGGAGAATGCTCAGGCGGTAGCATTTCTAAAATCCATGAATATGGACTACGCCGGTTTCAAAGGCAACGTCGATGGGAACGTGTTGTTTTATGATGACGGTAGCTCTTTAAAATGGAAACCCAGTGGTTTATCCCTCCCAGATGATGCAACGGGGTTTTTAATCGTGAAGAGTGATGGCTCGTGGAGCTACTTGTCATACGCACGTTATGCAGTGACGCGATTTCTGTGCGAGGGTAAGGCTGCTCCCACAACCACCAGCACTTCAACCTCCACTACATCTACAACCACCACGTCGACGTCAACGGTAGCTCCAACCACCACCACCACCTCTAGCAGCAGCACGACGACGACGACGACATCCTCTGCAGCCCCGGTCACAACGACCACGTCGACATCGACGCCCACCCCCACCACCACTACGACGACGACAACAACAACAACAACCACGATTTCCCCTGAAGAGGAAGTCTCAGTAGCCTCTGTCGCGAAAAGCGTGAAGGCGGTGCTGGAGCAAAAGAAGTCGTTTAACATTCTGAACGGCACGACGAACGCGGTCGTTTTATCGACGGACTCACAGCTAGCACATTCCATATCCAAATTGTGGGAATCTGGAAAATCCATTTTCGTTGGCTTCGGGTGCGCCGACATGTCCACTGCCGCCGTTTCCGCGCTGCGTACGAGTGACGGAACTGTTCAGTTTGCTGTGCCCTACAGCAAAGTCTCCGTGCCTGACACGTATACTCTTTGTGTCCTGGGCAACAACAATTCCCTCACACAGGTGTACAGCGCAAACGCGCCAACGGTGAAGGAGGCCACCACGGCATCACTGGTGGTGGTCACGTTTGAGGCGGTGCTGCAGAGCTTGAAGGAGAGTATTCCCTTCACTGCGGAGAGCGGCTTAGACCGCTCTGGTCAAACAGGCAACATCACTTTTGCTGGGGAGGGCACTATCGTCGCGGATACGACGGCCATTGCGCCCGTGTCTGGCTTGACTTTCTCTATGGTTAACAACGGTGTGAACGGCAATCTCTGCACACCATCAAAGCTGCCTTTGGAGTTTATGATCGTTGGCAACAAGTTCCTCTTTGATTTACCGGAAGCGTACCTACACCTGATGACGCAGGGCAGAAAATCAGTGTGTGCTTCTTACAAAAACACACAGATCGTGATTGCGTCGCTGGATCAAGTCACACTCGCCTTCTATACCAGCGCCCTTGCCTTCTCATACGATAGTCTCATTCCCATCAACATTTCTGGTATGTCTACGGCGACATTGGCGAGAGGAGCGTTTACCGCATTTGTTTCTTCGGACTCCAAGTGCTCTTCCATCGCGGGCACGGTGAATTTGTACGTGTTTAACACCTTTGCGCAGCAAGGACAAGACGCCTTTATTCACGTGTCGTCGGTAAGCGGCGATTACACGAAGAGGTACATCTGCCTTGAATACACGGAGACTTCTACCAAGGTACCGGTTACGTTCGAGGGCAAGCCTTCGTATGTAGAGAACAGTGCCGTCGCTATTTCTCCGGCAAAACTGACGGTGTTCTACGGCATGAAGGGCACGGTGAACTTGACCAGCTACAGCCAACTTCTCTCTTCAGCAAGCGTGAAGAACCTTCTTGCTGCGGACAATTTTGTCCGTTTTGTCCCCTTGACGTTCACCTCCACGGCGGCAAGTGATGAAAAGACAAGCGCATGCAGTAGCAACTTGCAGCAGGAGGCGACCGTGACAGCGAGCGCGGGCATACTCCAAATTTCATCCCCCCTCCGTCTGTCGAAGACCTCTGGTGTGCTGTGCATCAACAAGGTGTACATTGGCGTCGATTACTCTGTTCTGACGCCCGCAGACTGGCTGTTGACGGTGGATAAGCTGAGCAATTTTGGCAAGCAGACCTTCATTCTATCGGCCGCATCGGCGCGCGATGCAATATCGATTGAATTGGATGGAAGCAATTATGGCGACCTTGCCGTCCAGTTTTCATCTGACGGCACGTGCGATGGCTCGACTTATTCCACTGTTATGGCCTTGAACGGATACAACTATGTAGCGGTACCGCAGGGGGCAGACGGCACGTACACTGTGTGCGCTGGCTTGAAGGGTCAAGGAACCGCTGCGTTCGTTTCCACCACTCACACGATTGCGCTTTCTCCGTTGTCTGCAGGCATTGAGCTGTGGAAAACGACGATGGGCGTGTCCTCTCATGAGTGGTCCTCCTGCGGCGGGTCCTCTGCCTGCGGTGTGGCCACCACAGAGGGGTATTCGAAAATATGCAACACCCAAGCCATGCTGTCCGGCGTGCTCTTCCCCTCTCGGCTCGAGGATGAAGTGAACTACGCTGGCGCGATGGAGATTCAGCTAAGCGGGAGCGACGTTTTAATTCCGGCGGGGTTTGCCGCAAAGGAGTTCTTTATCCCCGTGGACTACAGTGCCCTTCAGTGCATCCAATACAGCTCGGTGGACATATCTTCGGACATGGATGCTTTTAGTGAGTCCGCGATTGCTACACCAAGCGCCACTCTCATCTACTTCAGCAGTTCGTACGATCTGTCCGGCATGCGCGTTGGACTCGCGCCGTGGAGTTCCTCGTGTGCCGTCGCCAACATTGCCTTTGAGTCGTATGTCTCCTTGGATACTCTGTCGTTTGTGGACCTCAGTCAGCTCGTGTTCACTGGCAAGAGTGGGTACTACGGCTTGTGCTACGCCGTAGACAACGGAAAGTGGCTTGCAGCGGGCAGCACGGCCATCAAGGTGTTCATGGAAAGCTCGTCGACCACTCCCAGCATTGAGGCCATTGGCACCTTATCTGCATCCAGCACGGACGACTCTATCATTTTGTGGCGAACGCAAGCGGCGACGTCTTGGAGTCTTGTGGGCGTCTTCTCAGAATCTACCACGACCTACTTTCAGCTCGTGTGGAACGACGCGACGTGTGGTGCTAGTGCCGTCTACTCTGCCGCCGCCAGCTATGTCACCAAGACCAGCGCCACAGTCTCTGTCGAGATTGCGTCTATTAGCGATGCACCTACAGAGAGCTCCGTTTTGTACCCATGCTATCGCAACGCGGGAAACTCTCGCGCGCAGCCACTGCCGTTCGAGTCCCACCGCGACCGTGACATTGTCCTCCGCGGCCTCACCCTCACCTCTCTTAACTACTTGCCCTACGTGTCGTTTTCGTACGACACGAAGGAAGACGTGACTGTGCAAATTACTGATCCAGATGACCCACCGCTCTCGCTGGTGGCCGCCTTCTTGGCAACGTCCACGAGCGGGTGGACCAGTTCTGACGTGTGCTCGACGTCGAGTTCGAACTACAAGTACATGTTCACCGTGTCGGTGGACGAGTACAACCACCGGCGGTTCACCGTGCCAGCGTCCCTCATCCAGTCCGTGGGAGCGACGGACCAAACAACGTACTTGCGGCTGTGCGCTTCCGCGGCTGCCTCCGCCGCAAGTGCGCAGTTTCAGTACGTCACCTCGTACATTGCGGTGAATGGATGGCCCTCAGAGTCCACCGTCAACTTGGTGGCGCTCAACTACGTCTTTACCCCGCTCAATGCGTCGACGGATGTGCTGGGCACCGACTACGCCACCACGGCGCTTCGCGAGTACGCTAAGAAGACGTGCGAGTCGTCCGCTGACGACGTGCTTGTGACGAGGAGGGCGACAAACCGGTACTCTCTCTACATGGAGCCGTCCAAGACGCTCACGGTCAGCGAGGCGGTCAAGCAAACAGAGTGCATCTACACCGGCCTGTCCAAGGGGACCAATTTGCCTCTGTACGTCACCGCCAACAACTCGATTGTGTTCGTCGCTTCCGCTGTCGAGGGCGTCTTTTTGAACAATCAGTCGTCGCATAGTGACTACCCGTTCATCACCTTGAAAACACAGGAGACGGACTCGAGCACCTCTAGCAGCACGACCATCTGCATCAAGCTGTTTTGCGTGGTCGTGGCTCCGACCGCCGTCGGCTTCGTGGCCTTCTCCGTCCAACGCAGCATCCCACAGCTGTCGCACGAGAAGATTGAAAAGAAGGAAGTTTTTCCGGAGACAGGGGACTCTCCTCCTCCGCGGAACCCGCAAGGAGGTGCACGCCAGGAAGAAGGAGAAGAGAAAAACAAGGGTGGCACCTCTCCACCCAACGCAGCACAGGCTACCACCGCCACCACGACTGCCACTGGGACTACGATGCTGACAGCGACGCAAGAGCCTTCGGCCGTGCAGATTCCACTCACGGTGATGCCCAGAACGGAGGATACGGCAGCAAACCCCCTGTACGACTCAGAGGAGGGAGAGGATGCAAAGGACATGGGCCGTTCTCCCCCTGTCACAAATGATACTTTTGCCATGAACCGTTAAAAGTAAAATGATCCCCGAGTAACAATAGACCAGTTGGATGCTGCCGCTGTTCGTGCTGCGCACAATCATTGTGCTCCGTCAGCATAGCCGTTTTATCTCCTTCTGTTTTTTTCTTTCCCTTTTTCATTTCCACGTTGAAACTGTAGCGCTTTGTATATATACCACTCCACTTATACATACTATACATACTATACATACTATATATACTTTTCTTTTTTGTTGTTGATTACTGTTGGCGATATTCGTTTTTTTTTCTTTTCTTCTTTTTCTTTCTTTGGCTGTTATCACGTAGATGATTTCACATTGTAAGCGTGTAAGTTGCAGGCTTGATTTGTTGTTCAGCCTTTAATACATTTTTTCTTTTATCCCTTTGGACATGTTTGACTATTAAATCGTACATTTTAAACTATACTAAATTCGATTTTGTTTCTACACGTTCTTTTTTTTTTTTTCCCGTGCTGTATAACTCCCTGTCCTTTTACTTGTTCTGCAACCTTTTTTTTTACATACTCTCTTTTCTCCATTTATTCTTTGTCCTTTGCCTTCATATATAAAGTAAACCATCAAAACAACAAAAAACCAACAACCACAACCACCAACAAAAGAGCATCATGCCCAAGGAAGAAGAATGGGAGGACTGTGACCCCGTCGAGGAGGAGGAGGGCGAGGAGGAAGAAGAAGACACCACGATCAACAACTCCGATGTCGTTGTCCGCTACAAAAAGGCCGGTGCCTGGTGTAACGAGACGCTTCAGGTGCTTATCGACGCGACGAAGCCGGGCGTGAAGGTCTGCGATCTGTGCAAGCTGGGCGATGACACCATCGTGGCCAAGCTGAAGACGATGTTCAAGGGCACCGAGAAGGGTATTGGCTTCCCCACGAGCATCTCCGTGAACAACTGCGTGTGCCACAATAGCCCTGGCGTGGGCGACGAGACCACTCCTCAAGAGATCAAATTAGGAGATGTCGTTCACTACGACCTTGGTATTCAGGTAGATGGCTACTGCGCGCAGGTGGCGCACACGATTCAGGTGACCGAGAACAACGAGCTTGGCGCGGACGAGAAGGCTGCTCGTGTGATCACGGCGGCGTACAACATCCTTAACACGGCTGTGCGGAAGATGCGCCCCGGCGCGAGCATCAACGATGTGACCGAGGTGATCGAGAAGGCTGCGGAGCACTACAAGGTCAACCCGGTGGAGGGCGTCCTGTCGCACATGCTGAAGCGTTACATCATCGATGCCTTCCGTTGCATCCCCCAGAAGAAGATCGCTGAGCACGGTGTGCACAACTACGATTTCGACACGGCGCAGGTGTGGACGCTCGACATTGTCATGTCTTCCGGCAAGGGTAAGCTGAAGGAGCGCGACCCCCGCCCGTCCATCTACAAGGTTTCTCTGGAGAGCAATTACAACGTGAAGATGGAGAGCGCCAAGGAGGTGCAAAAGGAAATCGACACCAAGTTCATGACCTTCCCGTTTGCGATTCGCAACTTAGAGTCCAAGAAGGCTCGCTTAGGGTTGAACGAGATGATCAAGCACGATGCCGTGGTGCCGTACCCTGTTCTTTTCGAGCGTGACGGAGAGGTCGTGGGCCACTTCAAGACAACCCTTCTTATCAGCAAGAAGAAGCTGGAGATGATCACTGGCCTCAAGCCCCAGAAGGCCCCCGCGCTCGAGCCGTACACGGAGGAATTGCTTCTCGCGACAAACAAGTTGCCGATGATGCTGGAGGATAAGAAGAAGAAGAAGGCCGCTGAATAAGATAAAGCAAAGAAGAAACGAAAAAAAAAAAAAGAAGTTAACAAAAAGAAAATTCTTTTTTTTTTGTTTTTGAAATTCCGCACTCTTTTGTATCGATTCTTGTATTTGAAGAGGCTTGAGCTTTTTTCCTTTTCTCCTCGTTTGTTTTCCATTCGCTTTCTTTCCTATTTTTGTTTTAATAATAATAATAATAATAAAACTAATAATTGACTATTTAAGGTAAATGATTTTCTTAATTCCTTTTTTCCCTTTTCCCTTTACTGAAATATATATACGATTTTATATATATATATTTATATGGACAGTGAAATATGAATAGAGATTTCCACTTAAAGTGGGCGATTCGTTGTGTGGTTACGGACATTTATCTCTTGCTCCTACTTTTCTCTTCTTGCATCAGTGTGCTTCTCCTACATGCCATTTTGTCTCTCTCCCTCTCTCTCTCTCTTCTTTTTCTTTTTTTTT
>AUXN01000516.1:0-10593 GCA_000482125.1 Strigomonas galati
GAGATGAAAAGTGCAATCAAGCATTATAAAAAGAAAATGATGTAAATCTAAAAAAGGAAGGCGAGATGAAATCAAATAATGGCTTTATCTTTTTTTTTTAAAAGGTTTTTGTTTTTGATTATGGTTGTTAAAAAAAGCATTAAGGTTTGAATTATGGTAGTTTCTTTAGTATAAAAAAATATGTATATTATTAATCGTGATTTGTGTATTTATTTGTACTATTAATATTATTTTAGATAAGGAGGACACTATCCTTCCCCGGCAGCTCCGGCGCTCTATACGCCACCGTTGGCATATGCTGCTTATCAATCGGTCGCGTCACCTCGGACGTGAACAATCTCGCGTAGCTTTTCTCGAACTGCAGCGGCGTCTTGTCCTCCGCCGTGCTGCCATACGCGCTCACCATCAGCGGCACCGCGGGCAGGAAGTGCCGCTCCAGCGCCGTCAGCTCCCACAGGGTAGAGTGCAGGGCGTGCGTCGCGGCAGGGTCTGTCATTGCCATCTGGAAGGGGTCTTTGCCATCAAAGAGCAGCGCGGTTTCTTTTAATGCCTGCTGACGTGCCTCTAAGGCTTGATGGGTCATGACCTTCTTTTTCTTCTTCTTGGGTTCATTACTATTTTCTTCTCCGTTTTCTTCTTCATCTTCGTCGTCTTCTGGCACCACCGCTTCCTTCGAGCTGCGGTGAATCAACGCGAGGCAGTTCGGGTGCGACTGCAACAACTGACGGATAAACGGCAGCACAAAGTATAAGGTGGGCGCCGGCGCCAACAGCGCCACCCGCGCGACGCGCTTGATCACACTCGCAACGATGTAAGATGAAATGCGCACCGACGTCATCGAGAGCTGCAACAAACGGAATAAGTCGTAGCGGTGCCTCGAAGCAAAGTTGTCGGCCGAGATGAGACTGTACAGTTGCTGGTAGAACTCCGGGTACTCTAGTCCGTGGTCGACCATCAACAAGAAGAGTCCATGGAGGGCAAGCACAGAGACAAGACCACCGCTGCGAAAGCAATCCGTGAGATAGTCGGACAGCAGCAGCGGGTTGGTCAGATGCTGCAGCACAAAAGAGCCCAGACGGTATAAGATGTGGATATGCAGCGCGGTTACCGCTGCGCTCGACATGAGGGTCATCCACAAATTGGTGAAGTAATGTTTGTGCGCCCGCTCCGCGAAGATGGTCAGCACGTGATGATGGCTGAGCAACAATTTACGGCGCTCCGCCGCGTTCGAGTTGACGTAGTCACTACTGGCCTCCACTTTAGCCTTTTCTTTTTTGAGAAAGGACCAACGGAGCGTCATGTGCTTGAGATCTGGAAGACTGCGGTTGCTAAAGAGGACGAAGGTGTTCACAAGCAGCACGGTGGTGGGATCGCGCGTTGCTGCTGCTATTGTTGCTGCACGGCTATTCTTGCCTTCTTGTTGTTCTTCTTCCCGAGGCCGCTTCTGAGGTGGCTTTAGCTCCGCGCTGCTGCTGCTGCTGCCACCACCAGCCTGCTGGTGTCGCTCCCGCTCGAGCAGCTGCGTCGCACTGCGCATCAACAAAAACCAGACATCATCCGAGGCGCCGCTCTCTTCGCCCTCCAAGTAGGTCCGTAGTTGCGCGGTGGTGGGGCAGCACTCGTCGGGCGTCACCTGGTCGCGGACCTCGCGGACGAGGGGAGTGCGGAGCTGACGCTCCAGCAAGGGGCGGACATGCGCGTCGAAGGCTTTGGTAAGGTCACTAAACGATTTGCATTTGTCGCAGCGAAGGAGGGCGGTATCGAAGGCGTGTTCCATCGTGCGAGCTAACTTACTCTTTTTTTTTTTTCAGATAAGCACAAAAATAAATAAAAAATAAAGATGAAGAGAAGAGAGAAAATGGGGAATGAGATGCAACTGTGAAAGCAAAACATGTGTGAGAATACAAAATAATAATAGTAAAGGGGAAAAAGAAAACAAAAACGGAACACTAAATTAATAATTAATAATAATAATAATAATAAAAGGTAGTTTATGTAAGGGTTATTATTCTTTTGAGTTACATGTATTCTCTGTATTTAACGACGTTAGAAGAAGGAAGAACAGGAAAACAAAAATAGAAAAATAAAAAAAGGAAGATGAGAAAACGAACTTTTCTGTTTTATATTATGTGGGAAATGATGTAAACAAACAAAACTGTAAACAGCAAAAAGGCAAAAGCAAAGCAACTACAACAGCAAACCATCATCATCAGCTAGTAACTCTCTCCTTCTCTCTATTTGGGTTGGATCTTCAGCAAGTCGGAAATGAGCTCCGGCCCGCCCACCATCGCGTCCTCCTTCCGCGTCACCTTCGCAACGAGCGCTGTCACATCATCTAGCTTGCCGCCCATATAGCGGTACCCCGCCTCCGCTGCATGCCGCGCAAACGGCGACGCATAGCGCCGGTCGTGGCCCCGCCGGTGGGCCAGCTCGCCGATCGAGGTCGCGGCATGCACGCACCCTTTCGCGTCCACCTCCCGCAGCGCCTCGAGCATATCGTCCAGCTCTACATTGTCGAGCACGCCGTCGCTCGCGCAGAGAAAGAGATCCCCTTCCCGCAGCTGCAGCTTCGCTTGGTCGCCACGGCTCGGCGGGTCCGATGGCAGCTGGAAAGGACAGTTGAAGCCGTGCTGCTGCATCTCGGAGCGAAAGAGCAGCTTATCATCCCGCATAATAAGCACTCCGCAGTCGCCCAAGTTGAGAATAGACGCGAAGGTGTCCTCTACCAGCGTGACGAGCACGACGGGGCAGCCGCCGGGCTGGCGCGCCTCGTTCGCCTTCTTCCATCCGTAGTTGAGCACCTCTAACGCAGGCAGGCCGTCCGGGGACTGGTCCGCCTTCACCGCATCCAGCGAGAAGCGCATCACATTACGGGTGTAGATGGCAGGGTCGACGCCTTGGCTCGCGTAGCCGCCGACACCGTCCGCCACACCAATGGCGCTGGGATGGGAAAGAAAAGCGTCCTCGCCGCCGCGGTAGGCCTTCTCAGGATGGGGGATGGCGCAGGCACCGCGGTGGCCGAAGTGGAGGGAGTGGCGGCGGGTCGCGGGGCTGCGGAGGAGGATGGAATAGAGGAGCATGGCAGTGTGTGCTATAAATATGTATATAAAAGTATGTATGTATACTTGGGGGGTTAGAGGAGGGAGGAAAAAAAAATGAGAAAGAGGGGAGAAAAAATATTCTGGTGTATTAATATTAAGGAATGCATTGACTGTAGGTGATGCACATCCATAGCGAGAGAAAAAGAGAAAAAAAGAATTTACAGTTTGTTTGTTTTGTTTTGTTTTTTGGATTATCCATTATTTGTAACTAACGCCAACAACAAAAAATGATCACGCTACGTTAGATATACGTGTGTGATAGCTTACAACAAGCTTAACAACAACGAAACAACAAAATGTTCACCACATACATACACAGAAACATCCTTCTTCTTTTGGTTTATACTCACCTATTATATTTATTTTTTTTTTTACTTTTTAGTATATATGTATTTTTATTCCCTCCTGGATTCCGTTGTGGTACCATCCGGATAAGTAGTAATCACCACGCCATCTGCGCGCTGCAGCACCGTCGTCTTATTCGGGTACTCAAACAAAGTGGTCACACCATCTGGGTACACTGTCGTCGTCAGCTGCGCGGACTTGAACACCTGTTTGCCGTCCGGGTGCACCAACGTGCGGTTACCGTTTGTGTACAGATATTCCCACGTGCCGTCCGATAGCTGGGTGACCTTGGGGCTACTAGCGTCTGCGGCTGCTGCCTCTGGTGCTGCTGCTGCTTCTTCCTTCTTTGCTTCCGCTGCGGGAGCTGCTGATTCTACTGCTGAAGCGGATGTCTTTACAGCTACCGGCTCGTCCTTCTTCTGGGTGGTAGCAGCAGGCTTCGCTTCCTCCTTCTTCTGTTGCTCCTGTTGTTGCTGCTTCTCCTCGGCGCCTGCGCCCTCAATGCGCACCGCATCCCCAGCCGCAATGGACGTGCCGCTGTCGCGCAGCTTGCCGAGCGCGGCCGATACCGCCGCCTTCTCCCGCTCCCCGCGGTGACGGGCCTGCGCCTCGGTGCGGCCTGCAGAGGCAAAGTAGGACGTCGCCTCGCGCAGCTGCGCCTCCATGAAGTCCCAGTTCATCTCGCGCAGGGCCTGCCGCGCGACCGCCTCCCGTGCGGCCTGCAAAGAGATAGAGGAGAGCCCGCGGGCCTCGCTGGGCGGCACCTGCGTCACCGCCGCCGCCGCATTGCGCGCGGCGCGGCTCCAGGACGGGGGGGTGGCCTTGACCGCCGCCACCGCGGCCGCGTCCGCCGCCTGCGCCTGCTCCACCAAGTAGCTGCACAGCTTCGTCTCGGTCGTGTTGAGCACAGCGAGGGGCCAGAGGCCGTAGGAGAGGGGGAGCGTGTTTGGGGGGCAGTTCAGGATGGAGATGCCACCCTTCTCGGAGCGGACGACCCAGGTGTAGCCGGGCGTGTGCCCGCTCGACGCGAAGAGCACGAGCTCCTCCTTGAACTTCTCGAAGGAGCCAAACTGCTTCTTCACCTCCGCCTCTAAATGCTCCGACACGATGTCCTTCTCAGAGGCCGTCGCGCGGCACTTGGTCTCAAAGTCCTCTGCGAAGATCTCGCTTGCTAGGTAGTGCACGCGCTGGCTGACACAGCAGGCGCAGGGGCGCGCCTGAAAGCTAGGGTCGGCGGCGACAGCAGTGAGAGGGAGGCGCTGGCGAAGGACAGGGCAGTCCGCGCTATGCGCCACGCTCGCTGACCGCTTGTGCGCAGTCGCAATCACCAACGAAGCGGCCGACACCACCTTTTTCTGGTGAGACTTCGTCGTGGTCGTGGTGGAGGCGAAGAGCTCTGGTTGTTGGAAGGACAAGAGGGGCAGGAGATGCTTCAGCTCCTTGGTCGCCTGCTGGGCGGAGAGACGGTGGAAGGGACGGGTGTAACGCAACATGGTGGAGTCACTATTACTGTGTTTTTTTTTTTTTCTTCCTTGAAAAGTTACTATAATATTCAATACTGCCAGTAGTGTCACCTACGACTACTACTGCTGCTAAGGTCTGCTGTTGCTGTTTTGAAGAGAGGAGGAGAAGGAAAGAGAGACGGGAGAAAGAAAGGAGAATTGTGTTTGTTGTAGAAAAGTATCATGACACAACTAAAAAGAAAGCGTAACTATCAATGGCAATACGTCAAAAAGAGCTTTTTGTGGTTGGCATGCATGTGTGTGTGCAATCTGTGAACAGTAAACGATTAAAAGTTAAAAGGTGGTATCCCGCAGCGCCGCCCCCTTCGATGCGCCCTTCTTCTTGGACCGCGTCGTCTTATTCTTGCTGTGCCGCTCGCTGAGGTCCTGCCCAAAAAACAGCGCCGCCCGCTGCAGCCGCCGCTCAAACGCCGCCGCCTCCTTCGCCTTCACATACGTGGATGAGCGTGACCCAGCGCTGTCGCTGATGCGGCGGAGCAGTGCTTTCCCCACGCTGTCATCGCGAATTTGTTTGCTCACATAGAGGTCGAGCCACAGCACGGCTTGGTCCGACGGCATCACCGGCGCCAGGCGCAGGAGGGCCTTGCCGACGACGCGGAAGAGCACATTGGGGCATCGCGGGCGCTGCTGCATGCACTGGTACAGCCGCATGAGCTGCGGCGCGCTCGCGTGCTGCTGCAGGATGGCCGCCGCCGGCTGCACCACCACCTCCAGCGGTTCTGCTGGCGTGAGGTCCTCGATAAGGGTGAGAATAGTCTCCGCGCTGAGGGCGTCATGCGCTAAGGTCTCTTTCCGTTGTTCAATCGTCGCCAGGAGCTTCGCGCGGCGGTCCGTCCCTGCTTCTGTCATGGCCGCTACCAGCAGCAGGTCCGCCGTGGTCGTCGTCTTGAGCACCACGGACTGCAGGCACGCGGCCGCGCCTGGCAGCCCGCGCAGGTACTGCCGCTGCGACCGCGTGCAGCAGCGCAACAGGAGCAGCAGCTCGGCCGCCGTCACGGCGTGCAGGTCGGTGATGAAGAAGAGGAGCTCGGACTCTTCGAGTTGTGCGCCTAACCGCATCCGCTGCGCCGCGTCGGCTGCGCAGACCACAGCAGCCAAGGACGGCTGCAGTGCCTTCAGCCGCGACAGCAGCTGCACGAAGGCGACGGCGTCGCGCTGCCCCAGGTCTGGCAAGACGGACAGCACCGCGCACACCTCCGGCTCCAGCAGCTGCGGCGTGTGCTGCAGCGTGGCGGCCACCACCCAGCGCTTGCTGTGGGCACAGGGCTGTGTTGTGCGGCGCACCGCCGCGAGGAGGGCGAAGAGGTCACTGCGGCCCCACGCGGTCGCGCGCAGCAGCCGCAGCGCTCGCTCGTCCGCGTCAGGCAGCACGGACGCAGAGAGGCGCATCAGGATGGTGAAGAAGCGGGTGGCTACCTCCAGCTCTAGCATCGCTGCACAGCAAGAAGAGGAGCTACCTGTTGCTGTTGATGTTGATGCTGATGTTGTGTTAGTGTCGTCCGTGGTGGTAGTAGTGTTGCGACGACGGCTCTGGAACTGACGGCCGTGGGCTCCACTGAGCGCTTTGCGCAGCAGTAATGAGTCCACCGCGAGCTCCTCCTCATCCGCATTTTTACTAACAACATTATTCGTGACATCGTTCGCCATGACCACCGCGTGTAGTATGTAGATGGCATCTTCGGAAGAGAGTTCTTGGCTGGTGCTGTCGCGCTGTTGTTGCTGCAGGCACTCAGAGATTACATGACGAGGGTACAGCGCTGTAAGTGCCATGGCACGGGTCATTGCCGCCCACGCTGTCTGCGGTAGCTCTGGAGGTGGTGCTGTTGTTGATGTTGATGTTGTGTTATGTTTCTCTCCAAACAGCGACAACGGATCTGCTTCATCTGCGGCGAACAAATCATCTAGTGTTAGCTCCTTCTTTTTACTTTTGCTCGCTGCTGCTGCTGTTGGTGCCGGAAAGAGCTCCGCCAGCAGTTCATTTAATGTTGTTCGTGCTTTTGTGGCATTCAGCAATGCCAAACAACGCACATGGAAGAATACACGTGCCAAGGCATCGTCGCCGTCTGTTGTAGTAGAAGAAGAAGGAGTAGTAGAAGTAGAAAAGAATTTATTACTGCGAGATGATGGTTGCAGCGCTGTTCCTTCCTTTGGTTTTATCTGTTCTTCCTTCTTCTTCTGCCGCCACGCAGCCAGTTCCGCTTGCAGGCACTCCTCTACATACGCACAAAGGTGCGCTTGGAGTTGCTGCACCTCTGACGACGGTGCAATCGTGTTTTCCTTTTCCTTTATCTTTTTGTTCTTCGACTTTGTCTGTGTCTTCACTTGTTGTGTAGTGCTGTCTGGCGGGCCTGCGCGCATTCCTTCCTGCTGGAGAAACCGACACAGGCACAAGCACAGCTGTAACGTTTGTTGCTCTGTCGCTGCTGCTGCTGCTGCCAAAGAAGAAGAAGGCCATACTGTGACGATGGCAGACAGACGAGCAAAGAGCTCAGGAGAGATGGACACCCCTTCGCACATGATCAGATTCGCCAAGACCGAAAGGAGAAAGGAAGCATGGGTTTCCTTTGATGCTGCGCCACACAGCTCTAGCAGACGTGTCTGCAGCATCTCCACCCACTCCAGGTTCTGGCTGTCGCGCCGCTTCGCAAGCGCAGCTAGCATGGTCGCCAGTCCCTCCGGCTGTTCCCGCGCGGCGGTCTGCTCCAACACCACCTGCCGGACTTCAGCCAGGTAGGGCTGCGAGAGGGGGGCGCCCAGCTCTGCCAGCAACACTAGCAGATCCGTTGTAGTAGTAGTAGTGTTCGGCGCGCCTCGTCGCTGTAGCTGCCGTCGTGACTTGGCTCGTGCTGGTGTCGCTGCTGTTGTTGTAGTTGCTTCTTCTTCTGATGTTGGTGCTGCTGCCCCACGACGCAGCGCATCCGCCAGTGCGCCTGCCAAAATGGTGTGGACACGATGCACATGATCCTGTGACGGGTGGTCTGCCCACATGACGTCGACAGCGCGTACCACCTCCGCTGGTGGCAGCGCACGCAGCGCCGTAGCGAGCGAGCGCAACAGTTGGAAGGAAGCTTGTTCAGAGGTAAGCTGTTGTTGTTGTTGTTGGGTTGGTGAATGATGAAACTCTGACGAAGAAGAGGATGACAAGTGCTGCTGCTGCCCTTCTTGCTCCTGTTCTTGTTTATGTTGTTGCTGCTGAGCGTGTCGGCCTTGGCACAGCGTGCAGAAAAAAGTAAACGTGCCAGGGTGTGTATGAAACGAAGCAAACAACTGTCGTACAAGCGTTGGAGTCCACTGCGAGGATGTATCAGCGAGATGGCGCTGCAGGTAGTGCACCTGATGGCTCGTGCTCGGGTACGCGATGCGCGGCAGCAGCTGCAGCAGCTCTAGCCCGTCCTCCAGGTCCTCCAGCGTCTCCTCCAGCGGGAGGTGGAAGACGTGGTCTCGGGCAAGGGAGGCGTTGGAGGGGTTCGAGGGGATGGCCGCCGCCCACAGTTTGAGCTGCTCTGCGTGGGGACGAAACATATCGGAGAGCAGCCGGGTGCAACTCCGTCTAAACATGATTCTTCTTTGTGCTGTTTATTAGTATGGCTTTTTTGTAAATATTTAATATAGACTATGTACAAAGGAGAAGAAGGAACAAGAGAGAAAAAAAGAAATGGAATATATGGGCATAGGTACTGTTGTTTAACATCAATAACAAAAGAGGAAAGATGCGGGAGTATTGGCATTAGTAGTCTGATATATATTTATCGAAAAAAATTGAATCGTATAATTGGTAAATAGTAATAATAAACAGGAAACAGGGCAAGAAAAAGAGAGTCTATTCCTCTTCTTCTTCTTTTTTTTTTTTTGTGTGTGTATTCTATGAGAAATACTCGTCTATGTGTATTGTCGTTTTCTTCTCTATTTATTTATTCTTCTTGGTGTCCGCTGCCGACGACGACGCACGCTGCTTGTCGCTACCACGCTTCCCACCACCACCACCGCTGGGACCACCGCCGGCCACACCCACATACTGCGGTATCTTGGCCCGCGCGAGCGCCCGCTGCACCGCCCACACACCGAGCAGCAGCGTCAGCCCATTGATGCCCAACATGATGGCCGAGAAGGCGAGATCCAACATCATGACATACGTCTGTAGCCACATGTAGTAGATAGCTCCAACAGCCGCAATCGCTAGCAGCAGCACCGAAATGATAATCGTGACGGCGTTCTCGGTCAGGTTGCCTCGCATGCCTAACACCACGGCGACGACTTGGATAATCAGCACAAGAAAGCACGCGACGATTTCCATTGGGAGGGCGGCAGGGGGAAAGGGGACGATGGTGGCCTTGAAGATGAGGAAGCTGAAGGTGAGGAGGAGCCAGACGACAGACCAGCCTAAAGCGACGAAGAGCATGAACTGGAAGGGGAAGGAGGCACCACCGATAGTGCGTTCTGAATTGTACATGGCGGGTGTGTGTGTGTGTGTGTGTGTGTGTGTGTGTGCGTGCTAGCCTACTTCACTTTTTTTATTATTTTCTATTAATATATATATATCTATTGCTGGTGTTGTTATGATAGACGTATGTCTGTCTATTTATAAGGGTGTGCTATAATTTAATTCGACACTTTGTAAGAAAAGAAAGAAAGCAAGTATTGATATGTACCACATGAGATATAGAAGAAAAAAAAATGATTATAGCAAAACATCATACAGATGAAGGGTGCGTAGCCACATGACTACAAATGTTTGTTTTTTGTTTTCGTTTTATATTTTAGTATTGCTTCTTAAACGGTGTTAATTAATCTATTAGAAGACAGCAACAACAACAACATTGTGCCTCAACCAAAACAGAAAAAAGAAAAAGGGAAAAAAACGAAAAAGGAAATGTTATTTATGTAGAAGACGTTTCAGGTTTACAAGGTCACATCCGAGTCATTATCAGACCCCTCCTCTGCCTGCTCCTCCTGTGCCCGCTTCTGTCGCAGCACCGTCCGCTTCTCACGCTCACGCAGACGACTAATCTGTGCCATCTCTTCTTCCTTCCGCTTCTTGGCCTCCATGCGGTCAATGTAGGTCGTGTCCAGGAACTGTAGACCTGGCGGCGGTGCCGGCGTCGTGGCATCGCCGTCCTGCCCTGCCGGAGCAGCAGCAGCAGCAGCCGACGGTGGCGGCGGTGGAGGCGCTACTTCGTGTTCCTCTTCCTCTTCTTCCTCGTCATCGTCCTCGCCCACCAGACGATCATCTGCTGTCCTCGCCCCGCTGGTGGGCACCTTCTGGCACTTGGCGCAGCGCCCCTGGCTCCGCGCACAGCCCTGACAGATGCGGTGGTACGCCAGCGCCACTTTCACCTCGCCGCAGAGATTGCACCGGCGCGAGCGCTGCTGCGGCACGAACTTGCCATAGTCCACCTTCCACTGCAGGATTTGGCAGCAGCGAGGGCAGCAGAGGCTCGTCATGGTCTCTTGTACGTGGGCAGGGAGGCACTCCTTTTCCAGCTTGTACTTGTTGGGATCGAACTTGGCCTTGTTCTTGTAGGATTGGCGGGAGCCCCGCGCGTTGTTTTTGACGGTGCGTTTCATGGCGGAGTAGGTAAAATAAAGTCAGTGTGTGTGTGTGGGGGGGGGGGGGTAGAGAGAGA
>AUXN01000517.1:0-10591 GCA_000482125.1 Strigomonas galati
AAGTGTATAGAAGAAGAAGAAAAAAAAATCATATTAATGACTTTCTTGAAAGAACCAAATATGTTCGTAATTGCATGCACGGTACGTAAAAAAAAAAAACAAAAAAAAGCATATTTGAGTGCAACTTAGTCAAAAATGGCAGAGCTAAAAGCATTGCAGCAATGAACAGTTCGTCTCCAATACTTTCTATTAATACTCCTATTTCATGAAGTATACATGCAAAGCAAAGAAAAGTCAAACACGTTTCAGTCGAATAGTAACAGGAGGAATTAAAATAGTGAAGTAATAAAGAAAATTAGACGAGAAAAACAGTAATGGAATTCTGAGCTTGTAAAAAAGTGGAACGTACATACAGCAGCTTCTATACAAAAAAAAAGGCTAAAAATCCTTCAAGCAAAGCAGCAACAAAGTAGTTAAATGCACAAGTCAAAAGAAACCCGTTGAAAAAAAAAAAAACTCCCACATAAAAGCATAAATATGCACACTTCACAGTTAAATGCATGTGTCTACGCTCCACTGAATATTAACTGTTTACACATTCCACTCAATATATATATTTTTTTTTAATGTGAAGAAACTATCATGTACAAAGTGAAAAAGCAATAACAAAAGCAGCTCAAAATGGTCTCGGATATAAAAAGAAGAAATCTCAATGTAATATGACACAAATAATCAAACAAGAAAAAGTCATTCTTCAGAACAGAAGCCCTCATAACCTGACTTTACTGTAACCCAGGGAAAGTACTTTGCGCCAATAGCATCTCCCTCAGTAAACATTTCAACATTACAAAGGCAAAGCATGTAAACCGTATCAAAAAAGGGGGAAAAAAAAAACAGGAAGCATAAACATTAAGAAAATAAAATATTTTTACGAATTTTGTTTCAAGTATAAGCATGTGATACAACAAAAAACAATGATAATAACGAGAAAAAAAATAGAAGCCTAGTATCCAAATAAAAAAAAAAAAAAAAACAAGAAAAAAAAAGACAGGTATGTACATTTTTGCTTATGGGTTGCCTGATAACATTAACAGTTAGGCTATTTTTTTTTTTTTAAGATCTCTGTCTCCTTCAGAAAGGACCGCCATCTTTTGACCAAGCATTTGATTGTACAGAACAGAAAAAGTGTGTGAGGGCAAAAAGAGAACAGAGATTATTCAACGTTTCGCAAAACATATAATAATATGATACCCAGCAGTTCAACGAAGAAAAGCAGTCGTTAACACATTAGGTCTGGGAAACGTATCTTTATTATTATTATTATTGCAGTATGTACGTGCCCCCCGACAAATGCCTTGCAAATACAGTTTCTTCTCTTTCAGAAGTGAGAACATCTTTTTTTATTTTTTTCTTTTTTTGTATGTATGTATATGGCAACAGTTACTTGTACGAATGTTCCATCATTGTTAATTTTTTATTTTTTTTTTTTAGAAGTTGCATCTTCACAAGTGTTGTAACCCTTTTTTTTTTTTTTAATGTTTATCTCCAGTTTTCGCTTTTGTGTGCTGTTATGGCTAGTTTCTTTCTTGCTTTAACCACTTTTGAGTGTAGGGTGAGTAGGATGAAAAGTTCCGCTCAGCAACTGCATCACCTGTGCTGTCTACTGCTTGTAGATGGTCGTTATGAGGCGTAGCAGGAGCAACTGTACAATGAATACATCGTCAGCTATATTTATAGCACGTATTATTTTACCAGATTTAGAAAGAAATAAAAAAAAAAAGCGATATACTACTCTCACAGATGCTTCCCTACTTCAATTTTTGCGTTTTACTTCCATTTGTTGACTGTTCAGTTTAAAGAGAAAGAAAGAAAAGAGCGTTATCCAGCCTAGAGGCAGAGATAATAAATCATAAACAGTAGAACTCGCTGGGAATGCTTAATAACATGATGGTGCAAAGAGAAACAGCCTCCTAACCAAACGACTTATTCATATTGCGAAAAAAGAAATGAGAACGATGGACGAATGTGTATTTCATACTCTGTCACTTGCAAACGCTGCAATACTGCTTTTACTGATTTGCAATGTAGTTTTGCAATGTAGTGTTTCAGTTTCTTTTTTTTTTTTTTTACGTCGCCGGTATTATTATTAATATTATTATTCAACATTGTTTCTGTAAGCACTGTGAGTTTTTTTTTATAGCATTTATACATGCTTGCACTATAGTGTGTAACAAGAAGTTCTTCATACGTTTGCCGTTCTTAAAGTATCCTTTGAGCCTTACTTTTACTTTGGTTAAATGATGACATGCTTCCCCTGCTTTCGCGGTAAAGTGCTAAAGACTAAAGTATAAGAAGGTGGGTGCATTTAAAAGGACTTACGTGTTAGTGATACAGTGGTTCTCATCTCTAGTTAACCGTAAACGTGTATTTGCGTTCAGGGTGAAGATAATTTTCGCTTTTTTCTTTGCTCAAAAAGAGAGAAAAAGACAAGCAATGCTTTTTTTTGTTGTTGTTGTAGTTCTTCACATAAGTAGTTTACCTAATTTTAACACCGTGTGATAATATTTATTAATGTCTTTACATTTTACTCATTACTACGGAAAGAATTCTTGCTATTGTGGTCCACAATTTATTTAAAAAAATGCCAATAATTTCTTTGAAGTCCGTTGCCAAGCTCTGTTTCCTTCTCCCTGGCGTTGCACAACTGTGGGCGAATAGTCACCCAACGCACCGCTTGGTGGCGTGCGCGGTTGCCGTGAACGATACTTGGACTGGCAATCGCCACTGACACCCGCCCGGCCGCCTTTTCACGTCATATGGAAAGACTTTCCTGAACGAGCCAGCTGCGTTTGTCTCTCAGGTACAGGCCAAGGGGGTTCTCGCTAGGTCCACGGGCCGGCATCGCCCCTCCGCCCTCTCTGAGAAGCCAAACACGCCCCTCGTCCTACGCACATGAACACGGACCCATGTTTCCCCAACTATCCACGCTTGGGTGTGGCAACATGGTGGCGTTGGGATGTAAACAAAAGCCTACCGAGTGGGTTTTCCCTGTCTTCCAATTCCCGCCAGGGCCTTCTGCTTTCTGTCATATGGGTGGGTTTTGTCCTCACCCCTGTAAGCTTTACGGCGACTCCTACCCTCCTTAGCAGAGGCAAGTGCACTGTGGTGTGCAGCATTCTTCGGCCATGACGGGAACTACAAGGCTGTTTGTGTAGGAAGCCTTTTTGATGTTGTGGAGCTAAGTGTTGTAAAGAAAAGAGAGAAGAGAGAAAGAGAGGAAGGGTGAAGAGTGAAGAGCAAATGCAAAATAGATTGGAGCAGAAACTCCACAACAAATCAGCTCAAGGCTGAACAACAACAGCAACGAAAAAAAAAAAAAAAAGTAGCCTTACTAAAAAAAAAGGTCACAGGAATTAGGATATAATGTTAGGAGGAAACAGTGTATAATAAAATGAAAAAGAGTAACACGAAGAAAACAGTAATGAAAATAAAAAGAAGTTAGTATCAATAATACATTTCCATGGAAACGAAAAGAAGAAAATTTACATGAAAGTTTTTTTTTTTGTTTTGTTTTGTGTATATAGGAAGCGAAAAATTGGTGGAATAACTACAACAAGACCGGAAAAATCAAAATGAAATATAAAGAAAGTCGTCATCAAGTGTTTTACAGCTACATGAGGACGTTAGTTTTTGCCTTTTCTCATACTATTTTTTTTTTTTTTTGTTATTGTTTTTACCTCTGGCTCATTGTTCTGTAGTTTACCATTTTCCCATTTTCCCTATTTTCCCATTTTACGATTTTTTTTTTTTTTTCTAGACTACAATACATCCTTGATGGCATCGTAGGTCAGCTTGTAACCGCGCATGATGCCCTCTACAAAAAGGGCGGTTTCCAGTGGTCGCACGTGGAGCACAATCTGCAGCTTCTTCCTGCCCGGCACCTTGGACAGCTTCGCTGAACCAAGCGCATGCACCACGCTCTTCTCACTCATCATCGCCGTTACACGCATCACGAGGTGCTTTGTGTCGTTGTAAAAAGCTGTCTCCTTCGTCTCCTCGTTGTACAGCTGGAAGAGCAGCCCGTTGTCGGTGTCAAAGCAAGACTTGACGGTCGAGTAGGAAAAGTTGGGCGCGCCGTTGAGAAAGTGAACGCCCTCGTCATCGCAAACCGAGTCACGGGCGCGCTCGACGGCACGCATGTCAATTTGCATATACTGCGGGTCCTCCGGCGGGCGCTCGGGCTCCACCATCTCCTCTTTTGCTTTCTCCTCTACCACCTCCTCCTCCTCATGCACTTTGAAGGACGGACGCACGCTCGAAAGGCTCTTGGGGCTCGTGACCAGATAGTGCTCTTGCGTGGCGGCCACATCTACATGCACGCGCGCCACCGGTTTGGGGAGATTTTGACTTTGCAGACTAACCGACTTCTCGAGGAACGCGATGCTGCTTTTGCGCCGAGGCGTTCGTATGGTAGCGCCCAGCTCGTGTGAGCTAAGCTCGGGCTTAAGCACTTTGCTGCCCTCCTCAGAGAGCCGTGAAAAGCTTTCCAAGCTCACCGTCTTCTTGCGGGTGTGCGTGCTATGAATGCCGAAGCTGGGCAAACTACCCGACAGGCTCTCCTCTTCGTTGCCCTGCTTTATGAGGCCCTTCATGCTATTCGTCAGCGCGTCCTCAAAGACAGCGGACGTCTCTTCGCGTTCTGTGGCGGTGGGCGCGACAGTGGTTCTCCGTCGCGAGAGAACGTACTTGGCCGAGGAACCACTGGGCTCATCGGGCAGTTCTAGCTGGCGTCGGAACTCGATGATGTTCGTCGTGCGCTCAGCCAGCGCCTGAATGAGCGCCTGCGCGTAGGCCTCCTCCGTGTCGTAGGCAGCGCGCGGCGGTTTCTGCAGCGACAGTTGTTTGCACGTCTTACCGAGCATCTTCGCCTTCTGCTTGGAGGTGAAGGGACTAAAGTACACATCCAGCACTTCCGCCGCCGGCTCCGCGTCTACGGTCGCAGTGTCGTCCGCGTCTGCACCACGCAAGATGTTCATCACGTCGGCGGTCGTACCTGGAGCACCGTCCCCTGGCCGTTCGACGAAGCCAGGCACGGCTATTTCTGTTGCTCCTGCCCCTGCTCCTGCCCCTGCTCCTGCACCTGCCCCAAGCCTCGTGCTAGCAGCTGCTCCTTCAGCCGCTTGCGCCCCGACTACTGAGCCTGCGGCTGTTGCGGGACGTTCCTCGGGCGGCTTCGTCATGAGCTCTGGGAAAACACGCCCCTTCACCACTTCCAGTTGGTACATCTTTAACGCGCCCGCGACACCACGAAGGTACTGTGGGCCCAGCTCGGTCAAGGACAACTGCGAGAGTTCCTCACTACTAAGCGAGTTGCGGGTGCCCTCCGTCAGCAGCACCTGCCCGCCGCAGCCCAGACTCTCTGTACGTGCCGCCGTGTTCACCGTGTCACCGTAGTAATCGTAGCCCTTCATAACTTCGTCGTAGCGGCACTCGCACACGCCAGTGTGCACACCGACACGTACGCGTAATCCGTTCCAGGACTCGGGCGAGTCTTCCGTATCGGCGCCAGTTCCCGCCGTGCCCCTCTTCTTCTTGCGGCGCAGCATGCGGTACGTCTCGTCGATGGCCGTCGTGCCCCAGTCACACTCCAGGAACGTTCGCTGCAGTTCAGACACGAGCTGGACGGCACTAAAGGCGTCTCCGCACGCAATCATGAAGGAGTCGCCGATGGTCTTCACCTCATAGCACTTATACTTGATGATGAGCTGACGGATCATGTGGTGGTGGCGCGAGACAGCCTCGGACATCTCCTTGGGCACCGCCGACCACAGCGCTGTACTACTCTCGATATCAGTAAAGACCAAAGTGACCGGTACAGTGGTTTCCTTGGGCGCGTTGCGGTTATCACGGGCGTTGCCATCGAAGCAACCCAGACAGAAGAGCACAACGAGGAGGACGATGGCTGCGACTACGACAATAGCAACAATCACAATCGGTATCACAATCTTTGTGTTCAGGCTCTTGCTCGTTGTTTCATTGGCGGGAGCCAGAGTCGTCGTGGTCGTGGTTGTGTTGATGATAGGTGGGGCCTCGGTTGTGGTTGTAGTCGTGGTAGTAGTCGTAGGCGCTTCTGTGGTGGTTGTCGTTGTGGTCGTGGTGGGTGCCTCTGTCGTGGTCGTTGGCGCTAATGTGGTTGTGGTCGTAGTCGTCGTGGTGGTTGTCGTCGTTGTAGTTGTCGGTTCCACGGTCGCAGGAGGGAACTCTGGCACCTTTGGTTGCGTCGTACTCAATGACACTTCGTCCATCATGGTCGACACGTACCAAAAGGACAGCGCCGTGTTGTGCGGGTAGTTCTTAAGCGGGCTCAAAGTGAAGCCGTCAATTTTCGTGAGGTTCTCCGTGTAGGTGCTAAAATTGTAGTAGAACACGCTGCGCTGCTCTGTGTAAACGCTGCTACAAAACCCAAGGTAGGAAGCGGCGGTGCGGTTCATCGCGTTGATGAAGCTACCAACCACCTGCGCGCGCAGATTGGAAGATGTCACGGGAGAGGGTGGAATGGTGGAGACCGTGTAAATACTCTTACTAGAGCTGACCTCGGCCCTCTTCGCGGCAGCAGTGGTATCTGTGGTGTTCTGGTAATGGCGTTCAAAAATGTCGTACGCAATGTAGACGGTGGAGCCGGCGGCGTTGAGGAAGCTCGTGAAGTTGAGATTGCTGTCGATGCCGAGCAGCACCGTTACGGCCCCCGCTGTGAAGGTGAGGTCCGTGACATCCACGACGCCTTCCATCGTGTCATACGCTTCGACCGACACGAGCGTGCAGCCGTTACTATTGCTGTAGTTGGTTGCGTACCACATAAAATACATGGACAGGTTGGTCTGCACGGACTGACTGTAGAACAGCTGCACCGGCGAGCCCCCGCACGCGACGGCGGTGGCGATCGCGAGCATCTGCTGCTCCAGCGTGCTGGAGAGGTAGATGATCTGCTGATTCGCGGAATGCAATTGTGGCCACTCGAAGACGGGCTCGAGGACTACCATCTTTTTGGTCGTCGTCGCGTAGGAAGTATATTTTGTGTAGGAAATCGGCCCTGTGAAAATGGTGATCCCCTGTCGCTTGGTCAGCAAACTGAGCGCGACTGTCTCATTCATAAGATTCACCCTAAAAAGGTCGTAGCCGTAAGAAGTGGCGCTCAACGTGTCAAAGTAGGCGAGCAGCGATTCTCCGAAAGGCACGTTCAGAGCCGCGATGGCGAAGGTGGGCGTGACAGGCACAAGATAGGTCGTGTTGCACGGCTGCACGGGGTAGGAGCGCACAGTAACCACGCTATCAGAACCTTTTCCATATTCTAAGAACAAGCTGCGGGCACCAACGTTGCACTGGGATGGGCTGAGCGTATTATAGGAGGAGCTGATCGTCCCCTCGTATGGGCCGTAGACATTTCCGAAGTCAAGCAAGTAGCCCTTATCGGCATATACATAATTAATAAAGCTGGATTCGCCCATTGCGAGAGCGTTTTCAGAGTCTTTGTGCACCTGTTGTATCAGCATGGCATCCGCGTAGGCAAGAACCTTCTGGAGCTTCTTCGTGCCACTCGTCTCGATCGTCGCGATGGCAGCGGTGATGTCTGTATTATCCATCGCCACGGTCGAGGCAAAGTAATAGGTGGGCATGTCAGTTGCACTGCTGTCAATAAAGGAGCTGCCCATGGCGAACGAATGACACAGACCAAACACTATCCCAGCTGGGGCGGTAGACCGTAGGCTGGTGGAGAAGGTGCTCTCATCCACCGAAAAAAATTCTTGTGGATCGCCAAAAACAAGAATGGCATCAAAGGAACTCAGCCCAGTGGTATAAACACCCTCTTCTACAGATCGCATTGTGTAGTCAAAGCTGTACTTTTTAAAAACCTTCAGAAAATAGCTAAAATCACCGTAATAGTTCGAGCTTTGATCATAATAGTAAAGCACGTTGCTTACACCTAGTTCTCCAACCATGTAATGGAGCATTGCCTCGAGTTCAGCCAGAATATGAGGCCGGATATAGTACACCGCGTCAGTGCCAAGGTTGACGTTGGCCCACACCTGCGAGGTCGTACTCCAGATGGAGCTAATGAAGAGGATATTGCCACACGTCCCGGTGCGAACCGTGGTCAGGTCTGTATTCGTGAAGGCTCCGCATGCAATCACAGGTGTATTGGAAGTAGTGGTGGATTTACAAACATCAGACATGGACGTTGTGTTGGAATAGATGTAATCACAATAGCCGGTCACCAAACGAGAAAGAGTTTCATTGTAGGTCTGGTACATAGTGGAAGGATCGACTGCTGCGCTTGTATGGGCTGTGCGCACGGGAACGGATTGACTAATAGAGGTGGCATCGTCGACGACACCAGCTACTCCATGCGCCACATCTAGCATGGAGAGATACAGGAAAATAAAACATACAAAAAATGTGATTGTTTTGTTCATGTTCTAGTTATTTACACTAAATATATATATAAAAATATACATAAATATATATAAAAAAAATAAATATTGAGCAAAGAATCCTTGTACCGAAAGGAAATGCAAAAATATAGAAAAAAAAAGTTTCAAGAAAAAAGAAAAAGAAAAAAACGCAAATAAAAAATAAATGAAAAAAAAATTTACAAATCGAAAATACTTATGACTCGTATTTCCACTATTTTACTATATTATTGTTAAAGAGGAATAAAGAGGGTAGGAGGAAGATGAAGTGATATCAAAATTTTCTCGCGGTGATCTCACCGAAAGCACACGCGTAATCCGCAGTAAACAATTTTTGTCACATTGAATATGCATATCAGTTCACGTTTATTTTTTTTATGTATGTAAAACTATCAGAAACGCAAAGCGCCTGTGAGAAAAAGCATTTATTTGTTTGAAAAAGGTACAATAAAAAAGATAATAATAATAATAATATGTGTGTAAAGTTGCTTCTTTTCACTGTAGTATACTGTTGTCTGAGTATGAAAAAGTATTTGTGTCGCAGAAGCTCATTCAGTTAGCGGCACTATGATTGTTTGCACATTGACACTAACTTTTCATTGCATTGGCTACAACAGTAAAGGAAGAAAAAAAAAAAAAAGAAGTCCAAACATGTATAAAAATGGAGCAAAGTAATAAAAGCAAAAGGAAAAAAAAAAGTATTGCTACAATATTTACATTATATATAAGAAAAAAGAAAAATGCACGAAATTACGAATAAATTAACTCTCAACGTTTATGAAGGAAAAATCCATTTGCGGATCATGCCAGGAGGAGAAAAAAAAAAGTAAGAGTTGAGCCTGGACGAGACTATCAACAGCCATACTTTATTAGCACTTATTATACATTTGGTGGCTGCAGCGCTCACCACAGCCACTGCTTTACAAACTGTTACTGTTGTTATTTTTACTACTACTACTATTATTGTTATTATTGTTTGTTTGCCTACGGGAGGAAGAGAGGGGGTTCCATATCGGATGCTCTATCCCGCCCAGCCGCAGCAGCTCACCGTTGTCCATCACGAGCAGCATGCTCGCCGTCTCGTCCTCCTCCATCGGAGGGGCGGTAGGAGACACAACGATAGGCGCACCAAACAGCCGGCGAAACTCGATGATATCGGCTGTGCGCTCTGCGAGAATGGCAATCAGGGCCTGCGCGTAGGACTCATCGGTTTCAAAAGCGGCACGCGGTGGCTTCTGCAGCGACAGTTGTTTGCAGGTTTTGCCGAGCATTTTGATCTTCTGCTTGGAGGAGAAGGGACCAAAATACACGTCTAACACCTCTGCCGCCGCTTCCACATTCACCTCGGCGTCCTCCTGCTCCTCCGCGCCGCTCGCGCCGTCGGTTACCTCTACTTCGCCCACAGTCACAGACGCTTCGTTCTTCTCGAATGACGTTGTGACTAGCTCCGGGAAGATGCGGCCGCCTACCGTCTCGAGTTGGTAAATGTCCAGTGTACCGGTAACGCCGCGCAGGTACTGCGGGCCTAGTGTCGTCATGGGTGTCCGCGAGAGCTGCTCATCCGTCAGTGCACCACGTGTGCCCTCCGTCAGCAGCACCTGCCCGCCGCAGCCCAGACTTTCCGTACGCGCCGCCGTGTTCACTGTGTCGCCATAGTAATCGTAGCCTTTCATGATTTCGTCGTAGCGGCACTCGCACATGCCAGTGTGCACACCGACACGTACACGTAGTCCGTTCCAACAGTCTCGCAACTCATCCGGGACCCCACTTCCGCCCTTCTTCTTGCGGCGCAGCATGCGGTACGTCTCGTCGATGGCCGTCGTGCCCCAGTCACACTCCAGGAACGTTCGCTGCAGTTCGGACACGAGCTGGACGGCACTAAAGGCGTCTCCGCACGCAATCATGAAGGAGTCGCCGATGGTCTTCACCTCATAGCACTTATACTTGATGATGAGCTGACGGATCATGCGATGGTGGCGCGAGACGGCCGCAGACATCTCCCGCGGTACAGACGACCACAACGCTGTACTACTCTCAATATCAGTGAAGACCAAAGTGACAGGGCCACTATTCTCCTTGGGTGCGTTGCTGTTATCACGGGTGTTGCCACCAATGCAGCCGAGACAGAACAGTATGACAACAATGACAACAGCAGCCACAATGACGCAGGCCACCACGACAAT
>AUXN01000518.1:0-10581 GCA_000482125.1 Strigomonas galati
ACTATTATTATAATTATTGTGCGCACACGCTCTCTTTCGTAACACAAAGATACATTTCATTCGATGTTGTCTGAAAGAGAAGCGAAGGAAGTGAAATTTTTAAGAAAAAAAAAGGGAAAGGGAAAAGGAAAAAAAAGAAGGAAAGAAGTCACGAAAAGTATTAGCTCCCTCTTTCCATTGTTTTATATATTGATACTTTATATGTGTGTGTATATGTATGCGTATATATAAAAAAAAAACGTACTAGAGCGATCCGTTCCTTCCATGTTTATTTTTAGGAACGCATCTGCTGTCCGAACACCTCGCTGCGCATGTTGTTATTATTATTATTGCCGTTGTAGCCGCCGCCGCCCATCGCGTTGTTGTTGGTATTGTTGCCGTACTGGTTGCCACCGTAGTAGTTGTTGTTGTGGTTCATGTTGTCGTTGTTGCCGTCGGCAGCGTAGTTGCTGTTGTAGCCAGCACCGCCGCGACCGCCACGGAAGCCGCCGCGGTAGCCACCGCCGCCCATGTTGTCGTTGCCGCGGAAGCCACCACGGAAACCGCCGCCGCCGCGGCCGCCACCGAAGCCACCGCCGTTGTTGAAGCCGCCATGGAAACCGCCACCGCGGCCGCCGCGGTATCCCATACCGCCACCACGGCCGAAGCCGCCGCGACCGCGCGTGTTCTGCGGGTGCGGCTTCTTCATGAGCTCCTGGATCTCCGGCAGGACGTTCTGGTTGGTCTCCATCAGCAGCGGCACAAGGTCGTCGACGACGTTGACGTTCTTGTCGTTGAAGAAGGAGATGGCGGTACCGCGCTTGCCGGCGCGGCCGGTACGGCCGATGCGGTGCACGTAGTCGTCAATGTTGCTCGGCAGGTCGTACTGGACGACGAGCGAGACATCCGGGATGTCCAGACCGCGGGAGGCCACGTCGGTCGCGACGAGCACGTTGCAGGCGCCCGCCTTGAAGCTGTTGAGGGCCGCCTCGCGCTCGCGCTGCACGCGGTCGCCGTGGATGGAGGCGCACGAGTACTGGTTCTGGCGCAGGAAGCGCATGAGGAAGTCCGCCTCGCGCTTCTTCTCGACAAAGACGAGGATGCGCTCGCCGTTGTGCTCGTTCAGCACCTGCACGAGGGTGTCGCGCTTCATCATCTGGTCCACCCAGCGCACGTCCTGCGTGATGTTCTCCGTCGTGGAGCCGACGCGGCCCACCTGCAGGAAGTAGTGCTGGTAGAGGAACTCGCGCGCTAGCTGCTGGATCTCCTTCGGGAAGGTGGCCGAGTAGAGCAGCGTCTGGCGCTGACCCGTCTGCGGCATGTCGCTATCGGGGCCCTGCACAATCTGGCGGATCTGCGGCTCGAAGCCCATATCCAGCATGCGGTCGGCCTCATCGAGGACGAGGAAGCGGATGTCAGCGAAGCGCACGTAGCCGCGCGCGTAGAGGTCGAGCAGGCGGCCCGGGGTCGCGACCAGCAGGCCGCAGCCGTACGTCAGCTCCTGGATCTGGCGGCGGATGTCCGCACCGCCGTACACCACGACGCAGCGGATACCCGTGCGGTAAGTGAACTTGCGGCTCTCCTCGTAGATCTGGATGGACAGCTCGCGCGTCGGCGCTAGCACGAGCGTCGCGGGCGCGGCCTGGCGGGAGTTGCTCGTGCGGCCGAGGTTGTTGTTGAGCATGAAGTTCACGGCGGGCAGCAGGAAGGCGGCCGTCTTGCCGGAGCCGGTCTGCGCGCAGGCCATCAGATCGCGGCCGCGGACGACGCACGGGATACCGTACTTCTGCACGGGCGTCGGCTTCTGGTAGCGGCAGCGGTTGAGGTTCTCGACAACGGCGGGGGCCAGGCTCATGGCGGAGAAGGTCTCCTGCGGCGTCACGTCGTTTGGCGTCACGCTCACCTTGATCGCCTCGTACTGATCAAAGTTGATGCCGGGCACGTGCTCCTTGAAGATCTCCTCCTCCGTCTTCTCCTCGCGGTGGTACGTGTTGCCCTGAGAGCCGGTGCCGCTGCTGTTGAAGTGGTTCGCGCCGCCAGCGCCGCCACCACCACGGCCGTAGCCACCGTAGTTGTTCTGATTCACATAGTTGTTGTAACCACCGTGGCCGGTGCGGCCACCCTGGTAATTGTTGTAACCAGAGTGATAGTTGGACATGTACTCAGACGTTTTGGCTTGGTGAGGGGGTAAGCGGGTATGAATGGAAGTAAAAGGTCCTGGCAACGAACGAATCGTAAATAGGTATAAAAAAAAGAAATGCAATAATAAAAAATAAAACTAGTAGAAAAACAGCAACAGAAAAAAGGGGAAAAGGGGGAAGTGGAGTGGAAGAAAAGAAGGGGATGATTTGATAAGTAGTAAAGCAAAACTAAAAATAAAAAAATAAAAAAGGCCACTGAGATTCCGCAAGTCACAGGCATACAACAAAAGAGAGAAAAAAAAAAAAGATAACTAGGATGATGATGAAAGTAAAAATAAATAAATAACATGATAAAAATGTGTACAAGGGGGAATATGGTTGTCGTTCTGTCTATACATTTCATTTACATACATTGTACCAAAAATGCAGCGACCCTTCTCTCGCTGCGCTCATGTGGCGTGCCGCTTCGTGCGGCGAGCGCCACGCGCCCCGCTGGCCTCCTCTTTCCGCCGGTTCATCTCCGTCCGATAAGGGTCCCACACCGTCAGGAACTGGTTCTCCAGCTTGGTGAACATGGTCGGCTCCAGCGCCCGCAGCTGCGTGTAGTGCGCGTCCAGCACCAGAAAGAGCAGTGACGGGAGCGCCATGACGCCGCGGTCGGCGTCGCGCTTGTCGGCCGTCTTGGGCCGCTTCGAGTCCCCGGAGGACCACTCGCGCGGTGCGTACGCGACCTTGAAGGGGTCGCTGACGGGCGGGGCGTCCTCGATGACGCAGTGCGCCGCGGCGAGGTAGGCCTTATCGTAGAGGTCGACGTCCACCACCTCCGCATCGGCCACCGACGCCGACGCCGCTAACGCCTCATGTGGCGGGAGGGGACGCCAGCCGCGCGTGATCGCTGTCGAGAAGTACGTGTTCGCGTCCCGGTAGTTCTCCTGCTCAAACGCGCCCGCCGCCAAGATGATCATGGCGTCCGTGATGCACTGCGGGTCGCAGATGTCGGCGTCCGTGCATCCCTCCGCCGTCTTGATCTCCTGCACGGACTCCACAAACCGGCGGTAGTCGTCCAGCGAGGCCGAGCGGTCCTCCTGGGGCGAGGTGGAGGCGGTCGTCTTCTCGCGGCTGCGAAAGGCCTCGGCGCGGTTGAGGTAGGCGATGGGCGTGCAGTGGTCCTGCGCCTCGTCCGGGATAATGTTGATCGCAATCGTAAAGTCGCGGATCGCGCGGCTGTAGTCCTTTACCTTCTCCGCGAAGACCATGCCACGCGCCAGCACCGTCGCGCGGCGGGCAGAGCTGCTCTGCGCCCGCGCGAGCGCCTCCGACAGCGCCACCCACTCGCTCTCCGTGTCCTCCATCAGGTGGCACACATGGGCGGCGCTGAGGAAGTTGTCCGCGTTGTCAGGGGACATCTTCTGCAGGTACTGCAAGAGCCGCAGCGCTACCTTGTAGTCGGCGGACGCGATGGCATCCTCCACGTTGTTCTCATAGGAGACGACGTAGCCCTCATTGGCCCGCGCCTGCGCGTAATGCCCCACCGCCTTCTCGCGCAGCACGGCGGCCTCGCGCGGGTGCTGGTCGGGCTCCTGCGCCTGCAGCTCGCACAGGTAGCCCAGGTAGAAGTGGGCGTGGGCCGCATAGAAGGCGGCGACGGCGGCCTTGTCGCGGTCGTCGCTGGCCGCGTTGCGCTCCGCCGCCGCGAGCAGCTGCAGCAGGTACTTCTCCGCCGCCTCCGTGGCGCCTCCCTCCGCAGCGCACTTGCCGCAGTGCGCCAGCACGTCGAGCGAGGCCGGGCTAAGTCGCATGTACTTCTCGTACTCCTCGAAGGCCCGCGGGTAGTCCTGTTTCTTCTCGTAGCAAGAGGCGCGCAGCACGTAGGCGGCCGGCGTCAGCGGCTCCGCCTCGCAGCTGAGGTCGAGCAGCCGCAGCGCCTCATCGCAGTTGCCGTCCAGCAGCTCAATCTTGCTGAGCTCTAAGAAGATCTTCGCCACGGTGGACGAGTTGGTCGCGCCCGCCTCCTCCTTGGCCGCACGCACCGTCGTCGTCAGCGCCGCGAGCGTCATGCCGCCGTCCGTGTTCTGCAGCTTGGTCAGCGCCTGCTCCAGGTAGCTACGAGCGCCAGGGAGGTCGCTCGCCTCGATGGAGCGCTGCGCGGCGGTCATGCACTCATCCACCGACAAGTTGCGCGCCGCCTGTTTGTCCTGGGGGAGGACGGCGCTAGTGTCAGTGCGGGCCGCGAAGGGGACGCCGTGCGCGCCGCCGTACCGGTGGGAGAAGGTGTGGTAGAGCGGGGGCTCTCCTTTCGTCTGCAGGACGGAGCGCCAGTAGTCTTCTACGAGTCGGCGGCTATGACGTGTTTTCTTCATGGTGCTAGTGCCGAGGCCCTGCGTCTCTGTCGGCGGCTTGGTCGTCGCCGAGGCGGTAGCATCCTTCTTTTTACTACCAGCAACGCTGCTAAATGTTCTTTTTGAAGTTTTACTCATTTTCTTTTTATTTATGTCTTTCGACTAGTGCTGTATGTGTGTGTGTGTGTGTGTGTGTGTGTGTATAGTAAAAGAGAAGGAGAAAGGGGGAAAGGGGGGAATCGCAATCAAAGTTAAGAGGCAGATGAGCTCCAAAGTGTATCGGTTGAACGCATGCATGACAGCAGTACAATCATTGGTGATGGGGGGACGATATTCAGAAAAGAAAAGAAAAACTCATTCTATACAGGAAATATGAGTAAACAGGAAAGTGAATTGTTGTACATGGGTGTGTGTATATAAATATATAATGGGCATATGCATTCATATATATATTTGCCAAAACTAATTACATGAAGCGTGTGTGAATTGTTACTATTCCACATCTAAGCCAGACACCTGTTTGCCACCAGGCTCATCTGCCTTCTTCTTCTGGCCATCCACAGGGTCTACCCACTCTCGTCCCTCCGCGGCGTACTCACGGCGGCGGCGCTCGTTCAACTTCTCGCGCTCCTTCAACAGGAGCTTCTCGTACTCCACCACATCCACGCGGGGGATGAAGCCACTACTCACATTGTCCGCCTTCTCCTCATCGTCCTCGACGGTGCCCATCACCGGCTTGTTCTTGGACCACTCCCCTCGGTAGCACTGGTGCCGCTTCGTGTAGTGCCAGAGGCCAGGGCCCTCCCGCATGCCGCGCGACCAGTAGCCTTCGAACCAGTCCCCGTTCGCCTGGCGCAGTACGGCCCAACCTTCGCTGAGGCCATTCACGAAGTTGCCCTCCACAATGTCGCCATTGGTGCAGTACAGACGGCCGTTGCCTTCGCGCTTGTCCGACGCGAACTCGCCCTCGTACACCTCGCCGTTCTCAGACCACTGCGTGCCGCGGCCGTCCCGCATGCCGTTCAGCCACTCCCCCTCGTACACTCTATTGTAGGGCGCCTTCTCGCCTTTGCGGGTGAAGAGGGTGCCCTCGCCCTCGCGCTTGCCCTGACGGAACTCGCCGCGGTACTTGTAGTTGGCCTGAATGTGCTCGCCGAAGCCGTCGAAGACGCCATCCGCCCATTGTCCCTCGTAGGTGGACGTCTTGGCCGCGTTGAGGTAAATCTTCTTGCGGTCGCCGTGCGTGGCGAAGGTGCCGCCTCCTTGCGTGTTGTTGTTATTGTTGGTGTCGTCCTTGGTGGACGAGGCTTTGCCGCCCTGGGTGAGCCGCGCGCGGCTGCGCTGCTTGAGCTCTTCCTCGCGCTTCTTCGTCTCCACCTCGCGGTTGCCTTGGGCCTGCCAGCCCTCAATGTGGCCGTACAGCTCCAGCAGCGCCTCCTCCTCCTCCGTGCGCGGCCGCCCGCTCGTGTCCGCGTACACGCTCGCAAGGACTTGCGCGCCGCCAAACGTGCCCTCGAGCAGGCGCAGCTTATGCAGCAGGCGACCCTTCTCGGAGGGCGTGATGATGGGGATGCACGCGCAGCGGAGCTGGCGGAAGAGCTGCAGGCTCTCGAGCGTGCTGATGGTGGTCGTGTAGGACAGCGGGTCGATGCAGCCGATCACAAAAGACACCTCGTGGCCGCAGATGAGCTGCGACATGATCTGCGAGAAGCGGCACTCCATGAAGAAAGACTCGCTCTTCGTGATGAGGTCGTGCAGCTCCTCCTTGGTGCGCACGCTACGGCGGCGCTTGTCGCGGTACTCGAGGGAGTGAATGACACCAGCGCAGAGCAGCGTGACGCTGACGTTGATGCCGCTATTCTCCCGCATCGAGTCGCCCTTGAAGCCCTTCTCGCCGATGCGGTCCGTCCCCTTGGTGTGCACGAAGGTGAGGTTGCGCAGCACGCAGCGCTCGCCCTTCGCCTTATCGGTGGTCGTGATGGACAGCTGCACGAAGCCGTGCCAGCGTGCCATGCGGGCATTGCCGCAGCGGATGCGGAACTCATTGCCTTTGTTCAGATAGTCCTCGAAGACATCAAAGTTGGCCACGTCCACTTCGCGCAGATTGGACAAGTACAGACGGCCGAACCCGTCGCGGAACACCGAGTGGCGCAGCGGCTGCGCGTCTTTACTAGTGGACTGGCTCAGGGAGGAGGACTCCGCACCGTCCTCCATCAGGTTGTCGGAGATGCCGTCCTTGTTCATATCCCAGTACCGCATGGTTACCACAAAATCATGGCTGCTGGCCTGCTGCTCCAGGCGACTAAAGAGCTCGCGTACCGTGTCGTGGATAAGCCCGTACTCGTTCGGGTCGCCGAAGAGGGTGTGCGTCTTGCCAGTCTCCGCCGCGCCGAAGGTGACGCAGTTGCTGCTGAGGCCGCCCATCACCGCCTCCACCATCTCCCTCCCGATCGTCAGAAACAGATCGGACTGCCGGGCGTTGGGCGGAAAGTAGTAATCGTAGTCGTACATGAGGCCGTTGCTCGAGCTGGGCGAGAAGGCCACAATTTTCTCGCCGTCCGTCTTGAGGCGGACTTGGATGTTGGATAAGTCATCGTCCGCGACGGGACGCTCACGGATGGCAATGCGCAACCGCTCCACCACGGGAGGGTGCACCACCTCTTCACTATCTACAGATGACATGAAAGTGGTATGGGTCGGGAGAGGCAAACCAAATCTTCCGATCTATATATATACCTCTTTGCGTGTGTATATACAGTAATGCTCGTTATTGTTGTGCTTTGTAAAAAAAAAAAATTAGGAGGAGAACGAGACAGAAAAATGCAGCAAGAAGACAGTACTCAAGGCAGAAGTACACATACAAGTAATATGACAATGAATGAGAAACATAGGAAAAGGAGAAAAAAGAAAAAAGAAAACATACTTTTTTAAATAAATGGAAATGATAAAGAAAATAAAAACGAAACCTCACAAAAAAGTAACAGCGCTACCGTTCGATATTGCTATTTACTTCTTGGGCGCGCTCTTGGGGGCAGGCACGCGCTTCTTCTTCTCGGACATGAAGAGCTGCACGTGGCACGGGCTGCACATGTAGGGGCCGATGCGACCGTGGGCACGGAACGTGCGGCGGCGCATGCGGGCGGCCTGGTCAACCTGGACGTGCTTGATGATCATCTTGTTGGCATCAAGACCCTTCTCGACGGCGTTCGCCTCGGCGTTCTTCAGGAGAGAGAGCATCGCGACGACGGACTTGCGAGGCCAGCGACCCTTGGTCTGACCCCACTCCTTCGCCTGAGCGGTGCGGCCCGTCTTGCCGTTGTAGTGCTTGAACGGGATGCAGCGGGTCTTGGCGAGCACCTGGCGGTACAGCTGCTGGGCCTTGCGGAGGGACATGCCGTTGACCACGTTGGCGGTCTCATAGGTGTTCTTGTAGTGGCAACGGAGGTCGCTCACCTTCGCCTTGGCGCTCTTGGAGGACACCTGGGGCTTACGAGAGTAATGGACCATGGTTTAAGAGGTTTCCTAGTAGTAAAAGGAAAGGGAGAAGAAAAGAGCAGGGGAGAAAAGAGAGAAAGCAAAAAGTGGACGTGATAATGGGTGTGGTGATACAGCAACAATGAGCAATTGAGAAGAGATACATATATATATATATATTTGTGTGCGCAAACCAGAAATACTGGTTTTGCGTGTGTGTGAGCGTGTGTGTGTGTGTGTGTGTGTGTGTGATTTAAAGGGAGCAATTGGAACAAAAAGAAAACTTTGCCTCACATACATGCATTCGCCCTGTACAATTAAGATTGAATATATATATTTTAAAAGTGTGATGAATTGGTTTAGTTGTTTTGTTGTTTTCACTATTAACTCTGCCCAGTAGTGGAAGCGCTTTTTTGTACAAAGGAGTAAAAAAAAAAATGAATAAAAAGAAATGAATAATATTAATAATAATAATAATAATACTAGTGCGTGGTTCGCCTTTTAGTATATATCATATACTTGTACGCCAACAGTGTAGATAAAACCCGAATAGCAACGGAACAACAGAGCAACAATAACAAAAAAAAAACAACGGAGCAAAGAAAAAATAACAAAGTATAGTTGTTTTTTTTTTTGTTGCATTCGTTGTATAGCTACGTATAATCATGCTACGCAGTGCCTTTCACCTTCTTCATAAAAGACTGAAAGCTCTGCTTTATTTTGGGGAATAAGCGCACGGCGACCGGCTCCAATCGCTTTACTAAAAGCGGCGCGGTGGCCAGCGTAAAGGCTAACTGAATGGGAACCATCATCTTATTCAGCACCACAGAGAGCACAAACGTCTTGAAGAAGGGAGGCCGCTTGCGGACGTCCGAGACATCTTTCACCTCCTCCGACCGCTTGACGTTAAAGCCGTAGGAGCGCGCTACACCCACCAAGTCAATGCGCAGGAAGTAAATGCACGAGAAGATGGTGGCTAGGCAAATGTTGTGCACGATGAGGTACCACAGCAGCCCGCCGCCGCCGTACGCGGCCAGCTTCTGCTTCATGGTGGGGCGCCCGCCCACCTTGGGGGCGGTGCCGTCGGCAGCCGTGGTGGAGCCATCCGGCTTGCCGGCGACGCCAGCCGTAACCGCCGCCGCGGTCGCGTGGACGGCGCCGCGCTCATCGATCGTGTACCCACTGCGCGCGTAGAGCTTGGGGAAGCGAGTGACAAAGCCGTCCGGGATCTGGTACGTGACCTCGCCGGACTTGATGTTCTCGTAGTAGGGCTTCTCGTCCGCCAGGGAGTAGTGCTCCCGCCACTGGATGCGGGGGTCGGCCGGCGCGAGCGGCTCCGCGTCGCTCCAGGTCGTGGGGAACTGCTGGCTGGGGCTCACCGCCCGGCGAGCAAGGTCGATGCCAGGCAGCACGGTCTTGGCCGCCACGGGGCCGGTGGTGGTGGCAGTGCTACAGTGTCGCTTCACCGTGTTGGCGAACACCAGGGCCGCAAAAGAAGAAGAGGAACAGGAAACAAACTTCCGCATTGTGAGGAATTAGAATAGTACCACTTCAAAAGAGGACAAATAAAAAATAAAAATGACAGAGAGGAGAGAGAGAGAGAGAGAGAGAAGGAGAAGAAAAATATATGACGAAAGTGAGTAGTGCAAATGGCATTTTCTATAAGAGTCTGTTGAAGAAGACAATATTCAAAATGCAAAGAAGGGCTACAGATTTGTCGTTAGTGTTTTCTTTTTTTTTTTTTTTTTTTGTAGAATGTCTAAAATGAACAAAATAAAAATAAAAGGCTCAAAAAAGGAAGTCTTAAACAGCGACGGTCTTGCCCTGGGCGGACAGGTACTCAGAGAATTTGTCCGTGGGGTCCTTGGAGGCCTCGGTCTCAGCCCAGAGGTCGGGGGTGAGGAAGCCGTAGGTCTTGCGGAGGGCGTAGAAGGTGGCCATGATGAAGTTGCCGCGGGTGCGGGTCTTGCCGCAGGAGCTCGTGTACACGTCCTCGACGCCGGCGAACTCAAGAATCTTCTTGGGCACGGGGGCGGCGACGATGCCGGTACCGCGGGGCGCGGGCACGAGGCGCACAGAGACGGAGCCGCACTTGCCGGTCACCTTCATGGGGATCGTGTGCGGGTCACCGATCTTGTTACCCCAGTAGCCACGGCGCACGGGCACGATGTTGAGCTTCGCGGCAATCATGGACGCGCGGATGGCGAGGGAAACCTCCTTACCCGCGCGGGCACCAATACCGATGTGGCCCTTGCCGTCACCGATGACGTTGAACGCTTTGAAGCGGGTGCGCTGACCGGCAGAAGTGGCCTTCTGCACGGGGAACACGGCCATCATCTCATCGCGGAGCTCGCTCTCAGGGATCAGGGTGTCCACGATCTGGTGCTCCTTGATGGGCATCGAGAAGATGAAGATCTCCTCGAGGCTCGTGATCTTCTGCTCCTTCACGAGACGGCCCAGCTTGGTGCAAGGAACCCACTCCTTATCGTCGCCGGCACCGCCACGGCCACGGCCGCCGCGGGCGCCGCGTCCACCGCGACCGCGCTCACCGCGACCACGGCCGAAGCCGCGACCGGTGGGGCGCGTTCCTTCAGGATTGGCAGGTTGAGTATCAGCCATTTTGAGCAGCTTAGGTGAAATAGTTAAAG
>AUXN01000519.1:0-10579 GCA_000482125.1 Strigomonas galati
GAATTTACACTTCATACTAAAATCATTTTGATTTTATTTATTTTGCGCCGTATTTTTTTTTATTTTGGCAATTTTGTTTCTATAAGCAAAAAAAAGTACAATTCATGCATAATAATATAAAAAAAATTATGCTTTCAAGTGGATGTACCACCCATTATTATTATTACTAATAAGTTTTTATTTTGTTATACACAATGCTTTTTTTTATGTGACAATATAGAGAAAAAGTAAAAGAGTACGAGAAAAAGAACGCGAAGTCTACCGCTGAAATTGTTGTTATTGTTATTGTTTACCACAGCGGGCCCCAGCCAAAGTACAAGGTCGTATAGTTATCCGTACGCACCGCTTCCTGAATGAGATAGCCCACCTGCTCCTCCGGCCCCATCGCCATGCTCTGGTCTCGCACCGCGTCGTCGTCAAACGCCTTGGACATAAACAGCAGATCTGGCCGCTTGCAGCTCTCCGAGGTCGTGTTGAAAGGCGTGATGTCGCTGTCGTGCACGGCAAGCTCCGTCCCGCGCAGCTTGTTGCGGATGCGCTCCGCCACGTCCTGCGGCGAGCGGCTCTTCTCCATCATGTTCTTCATCTTGCCCTTGTACTGCACGATGGGGTCGTACACAAAAGCGGAGAGCAGCGCCATAATGCTATCGCGGTTCTTCTGCAGGATGGTCTGCGTGTTCGTCGCCGACGCGCGGAAGACGCCGTCGACGCCGAAGACCTCCATCGCGTTCGTGAGCATGCGCGTGAGGCGGAACGGGATGGTCTCCGGCAGCACGTGCCGCAGCCGGCCGACATCGAAGCTGTCGCCAAAGTCAATGTGCACAATCTTACCGGTGGACATGGACAGCAGAATGTTGCCGAGATGGCGGTCGCCGAGGCCGAGGACGTAGCCGACCATTGACATGGTCGCGAGCGACATGGTGAAGACGTTCCGGCGCTCGATCCACTGCTCGGCGGAATTGGCGCGGTGCCACATGGCGCGGCTGATGTCGATCGCCTCGCAGTCGGGGCTGTTCATCACAAAGTCCAGCACCTCCGTGCGGTGGATGATGCTCAGTTTCTCCCACTGACCGAACGAGGACACGTAGTTGCGCAGGATGGTCGCCTCGTGGTGCGTGCGCACGTTCGAGATGGTGTTGCGGTAGTTGCAGATGGTGTTGTTGATCGTGTTGGCGTTCTCGACCCAGCCGAGCAGGCCGACGTTGGAGCTGATGGGGATGACAGGGAAGCGGTGGATCTGCGCGCTGTTGGGCGCGCGGTGCTGGTTGAGCAGCACGTTCACCATACCAAACAGCTGCATCACACGCTCATCCATACGGATATCTTCATTACCCTTCAGGCAGTACGAGTAGAGACAGCCGTCGGAGCCGTTCAGCTGCACGCGGCGGGGGCGCTTCTTGGACGGGATGACGTCGAGCTTGGAGCTGAAGGACGCGATGGTGGGGTACTCCTGCGTCCGGAAGTCGTACTCACCAAAGACGCAGATGGAAAGATTGCGCAGCCGCAGCAGCGGCTCCAGCGCCTTCTGCGGCTCCTTGCCGAGCTTGTCGTTCACATGCTTCGTGATCTCATCCACGAGCTGGCCGACGATGGTGGCCGCGCGCTCCTTGTCGCCGCGCTTGTAGTCCTCCAGCACGCCCTGCACGTACTTGCCGATGTTGCCGACCGTGTAGAGCAGGTGCTTCAGGTTCGCCTGGAAGATATCCATCGTGTTCTGCAGCCGGTACACCACCTCCTCCGAGTCCTCTTCGTACTCCGCGTTGGGGTTCCACGCCGTGGCCACCTGGCTCAGGTTCTCCCGGATCTTCTCGATGGGGATCGCCGACACATCCACGAGCAGCTTCGCGACCGTCTCGGCCTCGTTGCAGATGCGCTTCTGGCAGTGCTGCACGATGGAGTGCACGAGCTCGCGCTTGCGGACGAGCTGCGGGCTCGGGTTCGTCTGCATGTCGTCAGACATGACCACGACGAGCAGTGGGAAGACGACGGCCTGCGGGTGCACCTCGCACAGCGAGCGCAGAATCATGCTGATGACCTCGCGCACGTCGTGGTTGATGTGGCTGAGGTGGCCGATGAGCTGCGGAATGGCAAGCACCCAGTGGTCGACGGGGATGCGGCTGATGCTGTCCGCAACCGTCTCCTTCAGCAACGAGACGCCGTTGTGGATGACCCACAGCTGCAGCAGGCGCATGACGCCGGGCAGGGCCTCGCTCGAGTCCTTGCAGCGGCAGATGGCGGCCACGAAACCCTGGTGCGCCGCCTCCACGAAGGTGTGCTGCTCCTCCGGCGTGAGGTTGTGGTCGCGCTGCTGCACGCGGTAGTTCATGAGGCCCCAGCTGTGCCACGCCTCGTAGCTCGACGGCGAGGAGCGGATGGCCTTGTGGAAGTGCACGAGCTCGTCCTCGCGGAACCCCTTTTTCCAGAAGGAGTCCGCGTGGAGGTCCTGCTTCCAGCGCCCGAGCTGCAGCTGCGCGCTGCCGTAGCACTCCGCATTGGTCTCGACGAGGTCGCTGCCGCGGTCGGCGAGGAACTTCTCCATGAGGGCGATGGCCTCCGTCTGGTGCCCTTGGCCCCAGATGTGCGTGATGTAGCCGACCATGACAAACGGCGCGTGACTCGCGGCGCTGTGGCTCGGGCTCGGGCTGCCGGGGTTCGACCCGCTCGTCGTGCTCGTGCCGCCGCGCTCCTCGGAGAAGGTGCCCTGCCGCAGCCAGCACATGGCCCAGTGCGTGAGCCGCGGGTAATCGCGGCCCATCGTCTGGCAGAAGTGCAGGATCGTGTCGGACATGTCCGACGTGTTCAGCACGAGCGAGTGCAGCATGAGAGAGCGGAAACTCGGCATGAGGGAGTCCCGCTTGAGCAGCTTGAAGCGCATCGCCCAGCGCTCCATCAGCTGCCGCCGCGCCTTCGAGGTGCGGCACTGGCAGTAGTCGATCACCTCGTCCATCTCGGTGAAGTGCTGGAGCATGACGATGTTCTCGTAAGCGTGGGCGTAGCTGATGGGCAGCAGCGTGCGCAGGTTGTCCTCCAGCGCGAGCTTGGACTGCGTGATGGACTGTCGCAGCGAGTCGAACACCGAGGACGACTTCTCCTTGAGGGCGTTGTGCAGACAGTAGCTGTTGAGGTAAAAGAGCCGCGTTGAGGCGTAGTTGCGCTCCGTGATGCACTCAGCCAGCGGGCTCACGTCCTCCCACTTGCCGAGCAGCCACGCCGCCATGGCGCCGCAGGTCGCGACGCTGCTGGACGGCGGCAGGATGGAGTGGAAGCACGCCTCCTTCGCCGTCTCGAGCGCGCGGTCCCACTCCCCGCAGAAGCACAGCGTGCGCACGTAGCCATCGACGATGCTGGGCGCCGTGCCCAGCCGGATCGTGTCCGCCGTCACCGATTTCGCGTACACCCACTGTGCCTCCTCCCACCAGCGTAGTAGCTCGTAGCCGAAGCCTTCGCTGTCTTCGCCGCCCTGGTAGTGGATGGCGCGGAAGAGGCCAACGACCGACTCGTGCATCTCGCGCTGGCTGTAGAGCCACGCGAGCGGCCACACCACCTTCTGGATCACCTCTTTGGACATTTTGCAGTAGCGGTACGTCTGCAGCGCGCCGTGCACCTTGTTCTCCATGTAGCTGATGGCCTTGTCGTACATGTTGGTGCGCTCGGCCGCCTTGACAATGTTCTCGGTGGAGAAGAGGGCGTTGGGCTGATACGGGATGTGCGAAGACAGCATCAGCTGCGCTAAGAGGTGGTGACCACCGCCGCCGCCGCCACCACCGCCGGCATTGCTGCTGCCGCTGTGGTGGATGCGGTGCGTGTTGATGTTCACGGCTGTGAGGTTGCTGACGATGTCGGCCACGTGAGAGGTGCTGGACGTGTTGGTGGCGTTCGCGGCGCCGTTGTTGTTCGTATTGTTATTGTTATTGTTGGTGGATGTGGTTGTTGTGGTGGCGGTGCCGGGCGCGACCGTGCTGCTGCCGTCCATGCGGCGCTTGGAGTTGGTGGAGGTGGTGGAGACGTTGAAGCCTTGGCCGGTGCTGCGGTTCATCTCGGGGCTCTGGCTGCTGTTGGGCGACCACGTCGCGCCGTCGCCCTTCACGTTGCTCAGTGAGGCGTCCGTGGAGTCAAAATCAAACGCGCTTTCATCTGGTTCGTTGTTGTTATTAGTATTCGTGTTCGCATTCGCATTGGTGGTGCCGTCATTATTCGTTGTACTCCTGTTTGGCTTGTTGGTGGTGGTGCCGTTGCGCGGGGCGTCCGTCGTCGCCAAGGGCGAGGCGGCGACGATGGCGGTGGAGCCCGTCTCGACGCCCGTGCGCGGCAGCGTGGGCGGCTGCGGCTGCGTCGGCTGCAGCGGCCGCGGCGGCGCGTGGTGCGACCCCGTCCACTCCTCGCCCGGGCTCAGGAAGGAGAAGTGGCTGCTGTTCGCGGACGTCATGCTGTACATCATGGAATCGTTGTCTGCGGCATACACGCGGTGGTCCAGCGAGCGCAGCTGCTTGGCGACCTCCGGCTTGATGTTGGGCTGGTTGTGGTCGAGGTAGTCCGCTAGGGTGAGGCACTTGCCGGAGAGCTCGCTATCGTTGCAGTTGAGCACGACCGTCAGCACGTCGTTCACGCGCTTCATCTGCTCCGCCGTCAGCGTCTCGTAGAGGGACTTGAAGGAAGGGTGGAAGAGCTCCCGGCGCAGCGGCTCGTGCTTGTCGAAGAGGTCGACCATCATGCGGAAGGCGGGGCTCGGCGACACGAGAATGATCAGCTTCTGCAGCTCCGCAAACCACTCGCGCAGCTTGTCCTCCTTCACGCGCAGGCCCCACTCAATGTGCTTCATGAGGAGCGCGATCTCCTGCGGCGAGCCGGCCGGCACGACCGGCATCGGCGCCTGCGAGGCGACGGCGTCCGCCTCCTCGTCCGGCAGGTCCTCCGGCGGCGTGCTGTGCAGAAAGTTCGGCGCGCCATTCGCGCTGCTCGTGATGGAGGAGCTGCGCTGGTGCTGCGGCGGCAGCAGCGCGCTCGTGATGGTGTAGGAGGAGGTGTTGCGCTCGTAGGAGCTCGTGAGGCAGTCGCGCAGCTCCTTGATGACGGCGCGGCCGCTGGGGTGCAGCGCGGCGAGCACCTTGAGCGACTCCCGCACGCCCGGCGTCGACAGCCGCGCGCCGAGGTCCTCGTTGAGGTTGCAGTGGCGGGTGAGCGTGCAGATGCCATGCAGCAGCGTGGAGAAGTACTGCACGGCCTTGAGCTCGCACACGATGTGCACCGCCGCGCAGAGCGACTGCCCGCGCACCTCCACCAGCTGCTCCGACTGTTGCACGAACTGGATGAGCATCGGGAAGACGATGGGGATGCAGTGCGGCGGGATGTAGCTCGCGTTGAGGATGATCTCCACCACCCGCAGCGAGAACTCGCGCGACTCGGTGTGGTCCTGCAGCGCGACGTCGACCAGGCGAGGGTAGAGCCACGCCCAGCTCTCAGACTGCTCCTTGCCGGAGAGCTTGCCGGGCTTGAGCGAGCTGACGACCTCGAGCACGCAGCGGAAGAGGGCGTGGTCGGACGGGATCCAGAGCTGCTCCAGCAGCACGACGATCTCCGGCAGGACGAGCCGCGCGATGCGCTCGTGACGGAGGGTGGTGATGGCCGCCAGCACGTGCAGCGCCTCGATGCGGAGGGCCGGGCTGTCAGAGCTCTTCTTGGCCACCTGCACGACGGCCCGCACCGCGTGCACACCGCCCACGAGCTCCTTTCGGTCTTGGGTGTAGCGGATAAACTGCAGCAGCGTCCGCAGCGCCTGCGAGCAGACCACCTCGGACAGCGACACGTCCAGCATGCGGCTGAGGGTGCGGTAGACAATCACCGTGTAGTCGTACGTGAGCTCGAGGTCCGCCTCGTCCTGCACCGCCGCCTCCTCGTTCTTCTTCTTGGTCGTGCCGGTGACGAGCGTGTTCACGGACGGGTCGACGGCGCCGATCTGGCCGTACAGCGTCAGAATGTTCAGCAGTTCCTCCCGCGTCGAGCTCATCCCCGTGTAGACGTGCGTGAGCACCGAGACGAGGTGCTGCTGGCTCTGAATGTTCTCTTGTTCCGGCACGGTACACATGCGGTTCATCCAGACGAGCGCGTTGACGACGGCGTGGCAGAGCGCGGGGGAGGAGGTCTCCTTCAGGATCTTCACGACCGGCCCGTAGAGCTCCGCGACGTCGTCCTGATACTGGAAGATGGTCTTCTCATTCCGGACGAGCGAGCTCAGAATGGTCTCGAGCGTGCGAAGCACAAAGAGCGTCACGACATCGGGCGAGTTCACCTCGTTCAGCTTCTTGCGCAGCGCGTAGAAGATGCGGCCGAGGTGGTTGCTGAGCGGCCGCACGCAGAGGCGGGTGAAGGTCTGCAAGTCGGTCAGGCTGCGGATGAGCGTGCGGGTCTCGCTCGTGTACTCGAGCACGACGACGCTAGACTCAATCGTCACATACAAGCTCTGCTGCACCGACTGCACGGAGCCGGTCGGCTTGGGCTCCTGCGTGATGGCCACCAGCAGCTCCACCATCCGCTCCCGCACGAGCTGCGAGCCCCCGAGGAAGCTCAGCAGCGCGGAGAGGATGCGCTGCTCCGAGAGAAAGGGGCGCAGGTTGGCCGCCGCCGTCAGCAGCGAGATGACGTTGAGCTGGCAGACGGGGTCCACCTCCAGCTGCGCGTTCTTCACGTAGGACTCGAGCACCTCGGTCACACGCGTGCTGTAGGTCGACGTCTTGTTGTCCTTGGCGTAGCGCACCCACTGCGAGAGGCACGTGATGACCGTCTCGCTGCTCTGCAGGCGCACCTCCGGGTCTTCGTGCCGCTGGTAGGGCATCACGAGGCTCTTCAGCTCCTCCAGCTGCTGCACCGTCGTCACCGGGCACCGCGCGAAGACGCTGAGGGCGACGCGCAGGTCGCTCTTCACGGGCGGCGGCGGCGCCTGCTGCTGCGTGGTGAGGTTCGTCGACGTGCTGGTGGGGCTGCCGAAGAGAGAGCCCGGCGTGGTGCCTTCTGACGCTGGCGACTCTGCCGGCTTGAAGTACTGTGAGATGAGACTCATGACGGGGCTCTGCGCGTTGGGCGGCTGCGTGACCGAGCCGCCCATCGTCGTCGGGGATGCGCCCAGCGTGGGCAGGTCCTGGCCGCCGTGCAGCCCGCCGCCACCGCCGCTGCTGCCGTAGCGCGTGCCGTGCGCTGGCTTCTCGGCCGTCGCGAGCGGCTCGTCTGGCTTGCGCAGCGTCAGATCCACCAGGCGGTCCAGCGCCTTGGCGATCTCCGTGCGCAGCGCCGGCACCGCCTGCTGCACGCTCTCCACGTACTCGACGAGCTTCGCTGTCAGCGCGGCCGTCTCGAGAAAAGAGACACAGCGGCGTATCAGCTCGACGACGGTGGGCGGCACGGCGAGGCCGGCGGAGGTGGTGGTGGAGGTGGCGCCAGTGACAGGCGTGTCTACGACCTCTTCCTTGGACAGACGCGCTTCAGCAGAGGGAGAGCGGTTCAGCGACTGATCGCTGTGGTGGGGGCTACGCTTATTATTATTATTATTATTATTGTTATTAGAAGCGCTGCCGCCCTTCGCGGTGGTAGTGTGGGTCGCTTCGCTGACTTCCTCGTTGCTAGAGTTGCCAAGGCTCATGGCGTCCTCGCTCTTGGCGCGGTTGCTGCTGCTGATGTTGTTGTTACTGTTATTGTTGTTGTTATTCTGCGTCGTGCTCGTGTTGTTGTTGTTGTTGTTGTTATTGTTCTTGCCCTTGCTCGAGCCAGCCTCCGCCATCGTCACGTCCTCAATCGAGCGCAGCGGCCCGTTGTTGCTGTTTTTGGACGGAGATACCGGTGTGCGGCCAAAAGGGAAGCCCTGCGCGTGCGCACCACCGGTCGGCGTCGACCCCTGGCTGGTGGCGCTGTAGCCGAAGCGGCTGCTGCTGATGCTAAAGTTCCCCGTCGGTGAGGAAAGCGGCTGCTGCTGTGACTGCGACTGCGATTGAAATGTAGAGCGGCGGCGGTGCTGCTGCGGCTTGTAGCTGCAGATGGCGGCCAGGATGTGCCAGCACGCCTCCTGCGTCTCCGGCCGCGAGGCGTAGCGGTGCACAATGGAGTCGAGGTTGGTCTTATTGGATGCGTCCAGCACGTCGAAGCCTACCCCCTCAATAAACTGCGCCACATTGTCCAGCTCGTGCGCCTTGCCGCGCTCATCACGCACGTTCTTCACCGGCTCCATGATGGTCGCGCAGTAGGTGGACCGCCGCGGCGCCGACGCGATGTCGACCGGGGCGATGATGGGAATGAGGTCGCACACCGCTGCCCGCACCAGCGGCGACTTTGAGATTCGCATCTGCTCGGTCACGAGCACGCAGAGCTGCGGCAGCGACTGCTTGTCTACGCAGTGCAGGCCGCGGCTCCAGAGCAGCGCGCGAAGGGCCGACAGCGAAGACACGATGCTGCCCTCGTTGCTCTGGCTCATGTTCAGCTGCCGCATCGCCTCATCGCAGGCGCGGCGGCTCTCGATCACAATCTCGTTAAGGCGCATGTCGCTCGTGCTACGATAGAGAGCGACCAAGCACTCGTAGGCCGTCGCGCGCAGGAGGCGGTCCGCGTTGCCGGCGAGCAGCGTCGCCAGCTGCGCGATCTGGCCCCGCAGCTGCGCCGTCACGTAGCGCGGGCTGGCCTCCGCCGTCGTCGCGCTCAGCAGCATGACGTACAGGTACTGCCCTTGAAAGGGCGTCTTGGACTGCTGCTGCATGCGGCCGTGCAGCTGCATCAGCGCAAGCTCGCACGTGTCCTTGAGCTCCTTGGACACAAAGTTCTTCAGAGGCGGCTCCAGCGTGTTCTGCTGCTGGTCGAGCTCCAGCATGCGGCGGTAGACCCGCTGCGCCTCGCGCGCTGGCTTCTCCCGGCCGCACTGCATCAACATGAACAAACTGCGGCAGAGGCGGGTGAACTTGGAGGGCGGGCTTGTGTACGGCACGGAGAGCAACGCCTCGATAAAACGCGCGGCGAGCAGCAGACCCGCCTCACTGCCCTGCACCCGCGAGAGCTCTGCCAACGTGTCGCGCAGCCGCTGTTCCAGAAACAGATCGCGATACATGGGGTCAAAGTTCGTGAGCGCGCGCGCCTCAATCGCTTCGGTCGCGTCGCGCATCACGACCATGGCGCACGGCGCCTCCACCGAGCGCTCCAGCTCCCGCAGCAGCCGATCCACCTCCTCGTCGCTGGCGTCGCCGGCCGCGCCGCCGGTGTTCGCCGTCACCTGGCCCACGGCAGCAGCGGCCTCCCCGACGTAGTCCGTCACGGCCGTGAAGCTGGTCTTGGTGCCGCTAAGATACACACCAGAGGAGTTGGCAGCGTTGGCGGCCGCTGTTGTCGCGCCCGTCATGGCCACCGCATGGCGCACCTGCGGCTGATGTTCACTTGCCGGCGTGCCGCTGCCGCCACCAGCACCACCGCCAGCCACAGCGCTCCCCGCAGCGCCACCGCCGGTGATGTTGATATTATTGAGATTGGTGTTGACGAAGGCGTTGTTAAGGTTGGCGTTCATCATGTGCACGGCGGCGTTGGAGGAGGAGATGCGGGTGTCGCTCTTGCTGTTCCCTCCTACCATCGTCGCATTATTGTTATTATTATTATTATTATTGTTATTACCGCTGAGGACAGTAGGAAAGTGGGAAGCTGCGGCCGCCGTGGCGCCAGGTCCCTTGACACCGCCTGGCATTCCCCCACCACGATTATAGTTCGCCTGTGTGGGCCCAAAGCTAGAGACGCGCACGCCGCCCGTTGCGCTGCTGCTCACGTTGTTTTTCGTGCTTGTGGCGGTCAGAACAGAAGAAGTGGTAGTACTTCCTGCTCCTGCGCCGGTGCTTCCCGTCGCCACCGCCCCTGCTGTAGCTCCGCCTCCTCCAGCGTTAACATTGCTGTGGAGGACAGTTGAGGTAGGCACCATAAACGTGCCCTCCGTGTTGCCCTTATCTTTACGCTTCAGTGTCATATGATTGAGAAAAGGGTTGACGTTCTTTTGGTTCGTTGCCCAGGTGCCGCCGCCGGCGGTGTGGGTGGCGGTGGTGGTAGTGGCATCTGCGCCTGCTGCTGCTGCTGATGCCATCGTCGAGTTTGGCTGGTGCCATAGACGCTGGCCAGACTGTTGTTGTGCTTGTTGTTGTTGTTGTTGTTGCTGGAACTGCGGCGCTGCTGGGGGTTGTGGTGCTTTTTGTGGTTGTTGCGGCGGAGGCGCGTTTCCTTTACCGGCAACACTATTACCCCAATGCATCGTTTTGTATTATTAAGGATTTACTAATTTTTTCTTTTTCTTTTTTTTTTTTTTAAAGATAAGAAAAAAAAAGTTGTTGTTGTTGTTGTTGTTGATTATATATGCGTGGATTATGGTATTTTGCAATTCGTATTATGAGTTTTTTTTTTTCTGTGTTTTGTTTTCTATTTTCTTGTTATATTTGCTGCTTTTCTTGGGTGCGACTACTTTTTTTTTCTTTCTTCTCTATTTAAAATGCTAAGTTTATGTTTCTAGCTTCTGTTTCCGATAGTTAGCAATAGATTTATGTTTTTCTTACGTTTTGTGTGTTTATCTTTATGTATC
>AUXN01000520.1:0-10576 GCA_000482125.1 Strigomonas galati
TTCTCTCTCTCTCTCTCTCTCTCTCTCTCTCTCTTTCTTTCTTTCTCATATTCTCCTTTACTACTTTCATTATTGTTTCTAATTTTTATTTATTCAAGACATCCATTGACACACACACACACACACACACAAGATAAATGGACGAGAATTCATCGTCTCATATGACATATAAAAGCTATTGTGATCGGCTGCGTGCCATGCGCCGAAGCGATGCCCTACACGAATACAACGAAATCAAAGATATTGCACAGAATATACTGGCACTGTTAGCGTTACAGAGCCATGAACCCCTTTCAACGATATACAACAAAATGGGCGTCAAAGAATCTCACTAATAAGTCCACACTATTTTTTTTTTTTCACTTCACCTTCTGCTTCGTTTACAACAATTCATAGCACCTGGGTGTGTTTTTTCTTTCGATTTCTTAAAGGGAACATTTGTTGAATATACATTCTCGCTACCTTTTTCTTCCTCTTGTGAACCATATGATCCCGTGTGCTCCTCTACTTTCTCTTACTTCTTCCTTTTATTCTCGTCTCTTCTGTTTTCTAGTAAAGTAGTGTGTTTCCATCAATGTCCAGGCATGTCGAGTACGTCAGTGCTGCAGGCTTGAGAAAAGACGGTCGCAGACCTCCCGAAACGCGTCAGGTCAATGTTGAATTCGGCACCATGGCAGCGTGCGATGGAAGCTGCACGCTCGCAACCAGAAAATCAAAAGTGTGTGCAAGCGTGTTTGGGCCGCGCGAAACCACAAATCGTCAGGAGGCAAAGTACGATCAGGTGGCGGTAACGTGTGAGGTGGCCATTGCCGCCTTCGCCGGTGAAAGGCGGAGGACGGCTCAGCGCCAGACAATCCAGTCAGAAGAGATAAGTAGTGCCGTGGTGCAGGTAGTCCGCTCCATTGTATTGTTGTCCCAATACCCCGGGTCTCAAATTCACATATCGGTCGAAATCTTGCAGAACGACGGGAGCGAAAAAATAGCCGCCATCAATGCGGCGTGCCTAGCGTTAGTAGACGCCAATGTTGCCATGCGTGACGCTGTCTGCTGCGTGAACGCGGCAAGTCTAGATAATCATGTTCTGATAGACCTCACTGCTGATGAGCTGCGCTCTCAGTGCTCTGTGCTCTCTGTCGCTTTCACGGGGCACAACGTGGACAAGATTATATGGTTTGAGAGCTCAGGCCGTATATCGCCTGACATGCTGGCGCAGCTGTTGGAGAGTGCAAAAAAGTCCGCCAAGGTGCTGTTTGAGGAACAAATCAAGAAGGCACTAGAAGCAAATGTATAAATGACGTTTAACTATAACAACTATAATAAATAGAAAAAAAAAAAGTTAATGAGAAACTCTGTTGTGTATTTATCCTTATCAACTACTACATTATGCGTTTGTATCGGCATTACCAAAAAATAATATATATATATATATATACCGATTTCTTCTTTCTCTCCCTCCCTCTATCTTCTTTTTTTTTTTCTGTCTTGTTTTTTCTATTATATTTTTTGCAAGCAAATTGTACAGAAGCATATGACAACCATTTTTTCATGCACGGCTCATCGTGCTGGCCACCCCGTTGCGCTCTCCCAGTTTGTAAATCATGTGACGCTTATCGTCAATACAGCATCACTATGTAGTTTTACCAACTACAATATTGGTCTCTTGAATGATCTTCAGAAGACCTATGAATCGAAAAAGTTTACTGTGTTGGCCTTTCCGTCTGCGCAGTTTGGGGGACAGGAACCACTTGATAGTAAGGGCCTAACCTTGTGGGCCGAGCAGCAACAAATTCACTTCCCTGTGTTTGACAAGGTGTCTCTCAAAGGGAAGGCGGTCGATCCACTGTTCCAGATGCTTCAAAAAGAACTGGGAGGTGCAAAATGGAATTACACTAAATTCCTGTGCGCCCGTGACGGTATCCCGCAAGCCAAATATGATCCGATGGTAACGCATTCAGCGATCGCCAAGGCGATTGAGCAGCTCTTGTGAATTGGATGAAGAACCGCCGCAGCTTTCTTGTAAATTACATATTACTGAATGTGTGTGTGTGTGTGTGTGTGTGTGTGGCTTCTCTTGTAGGTAAGAGAGGAGTCATGCATAAAATTTTAAACAATGATTATATGATGTATACTCTTATGGTGTTCCTATCAACAAACTGTTTTATTATCAATAATAATAGTATTATTGTTGTTTACATGTTGCATTTCTCTTCCTCTTCTTCTTCTTCTCTCTCTTAACAAACCTTTATTATTATTATTATTATTATTATTATTATTATTAAATTCCAAGCTACATTTTACATACTTATACACACGTATACAGAAAAATAAATAGTCAAAATGACGGAGGCTCCGCAAATCCGAAAGCGGCCTAGAAGAGAAACGAGTCCAGCCCTAGAATTCCCGTATGAGCTAGATCAGTTCCAAAAGGCGAGTATAGATGCCTTGGAGGATGGTGATAGCGTTCTCGTTTCCGCGCACACGTCTGCTGGTAAGACCACGGTGGCCCTCTATGCTATAGCCAAGGCGCTACGGGAGAAGAAGCGTGTCATCTACACGTCACCGATTAAGGCGCTCAGTAATCAGAAGTTCCGCGAGTTTTCGGAAAAGTTCGACTCGGTTGGCCTCATGACCGGCGATACCACCATCAAGACGGATTCGGACTGTCTCGTGATGACAACGGAAATTCTACGGAGTATGCTCTACCGCGGAACGGAGATGCTGCGCGAGGTTGGCTGCGTCGTCTTTGATGAAGTGCACTACATGCGCGACAAGTCTCGTGGCGTGGTGTGGGAGGAGACGATCAGTCTCCTTCCCGACGGGTGCCAGTACGTGTTCCTCTCTGCCACCATTCCAAACGCCCGTGAGTTTGCCGATTGGGTGGAAAGCATACACACCACCACGAAGGTCCACGTCATCCACACAGACTACCGCCCTGTTCCGCTGCAGCACTACATTTACCCTTCCGGGGCAGACGGTATCTTCCTGATTGTGGACGAAAAGGGCAAATTCCGAGATGATAACTTTGGCAAAGCCATGTCCTCCATGGGGGCGGATTCGTCCGCCGGATCAGCGGGAGGAGGCGGCACGGAACGCAGCCGGAACCAAAAGAGCGCGCTCAAGCGCAACGACTCCATGATGGAGATCATCAAGCTGGTGATGGACCGCAACATGTACCCTGTCATCGTCTTTTCGTTTGCCAAGGTGCAGTGTGAGCGCAATGCGTCGGCTCTGTCGCGGCTCAACTTCAACAACGCGGAAGAAGACGCCCTCGTGACGGAGGTGTTCAACAACGCGATGGAGTCACTTGGTGAGGATGACCGGAAGCTCCCCGCCATCGAGCACTTGCTGCCCCTTCTGCGGCGCGGTGTTGGTATTCACCATTCCGGCCTTCTCCCGATTCTCAAGGAGGTGGTGGAGATTCTCTTCCAGGCTGGTCTGGTGAAGGTGCTCTTTTCGACCGAAACGTTTTCTATGGGCCTGAACATGCCTGCGAGAACCGTCGTGTTTACGTCAGTGAAAAAGTTTGACGGTGAAGACAACCGCTACCTCACCGGCGGCGAGTACATCCAAATGTCAGGCCGTGCAGGCCGTCGCGGTCTCGACCGTGTGGGTGTCGTCATTGCCATGGTGGATGAGGCGGTCGAGCCCGATACACTAAAGCAGGTGACTGGCGGTGGCGCCGACGTGCTGTTGAGCAGCTTTCATCTGACCTACAACATGGTGCTCAACCTGCTGCGCGTGGAAGACGTGGACCCCGAGTTCATGATGAAGCGAAGTTTCGCTCAGTTCCAGCGCCTCAAGGACAAGCCAGTTCTGGAAGAAAAGAGAGACGCTTTGGAGAAGCGCATTAGCTCCATCAACGTAGAGCAGGAGGAAGTTTTCCGGCAGTACATCCGCTGCCGTGACCTCATCGCAAAGCGCACGAGCGACATCAATGCGGTGCTCAAGCAGCCGAAGCACATGAAAACGTGGGTGCAACCAGGCCGTTTTGTGCGCATTGTGCGTGCCTCCGACGGTGTCTCCTTTGGGTGGGGCATCTGTCGGTCCTTCGCCGCGAAGACAGTGACCTCGGCCGTCACCGACCCCAGCAGCTTTTCCATCACTGTGTCCGTCATCTGCATGAAGGTGGACGGCCTCACCAACGAGTCGCTCGCTCCGTGCCACGTAGAAAACTACACGTCCTCGGCGGCCGACCTGTACACCGTCGTGTTTGACTTCTGCGACGTGGACAAGCTCTCGACGCTCAAGTGCAACTTGCCCGCCCAGCCCGACTCGGAGCAGGGGCGCGTGCAAATTGTTCAGACCCTCTCGCGCCTCAACAAGCAGTTCGGCGAGGACAGCGTGCCGGCGCTGACAGCCGCCCAGATGGGTATCGACGACCCGCAGCTCACCAAGCTGCAGAGCCAGGTGAGCAACCTGGAGAAGCAGCTGGAAGAAAACGAGCTCGTGAAGAACCCGACGCCCGAAGTGCAAGCGGCGTTTGAGCAGTTCAAGCTCAAGGACGAGCTCGACAAGCAGCTGCAAACGGTCGTGGAAGAGCTGGAGGGCATGCGGCGGGCTGTGTTCTCCGAAGAGCTGAAGCAGATGATGCGTGTGTTGCGCCGTCTCGACTACATTGACAAGGACAACATTATCCTTCGAAAGGCACGTGTCGCCTGTGAAATCACCACCACCGACGAAAACGAGATTCTTCTGACGGAGCTCCTGTTCAAAGGTGTTCTCAATCCCATGGAGACCGAGATGATTGTCGCCCTGCTGTCGTGCCTGGTGAACGTTCACCGCACGCCCGAAGGCTTCTCCCTGCCGCAAGAGTTTGAGCAGCCGCTGAAGGAACTGAACGAAATTGTCACCCGTATCGCCACCGTGAGCGTGGAGAGCGGTCTGTCTCAGCAAAGCAACTACGCCGACCGTGTCATGCCGTCGCTCATGGAGGTGACCTACCTGTGGGCGAAGGGCGCCAAGTTTGTGGACCTCGTCAGCAAGACCTCCGCCTACGAGGGCGAGATCGTCCGCATGATGCGGCGGCTGGAGGAGATGCTGCGCCAACTGGCGGCTGCCGCGAGGTCGCCCGCCATTGGTAGCATGGAGCTCCATGACAAGTTTCTGAAGGGCATTCAGCTTATTAAGCGCGACATTGTCTTTGCCTCCTCTCTATACTTGTAACTAAAAGAAGAAGAACGAATTTAACTGTGTTTACGTATTATTAACTTTTTGTCCAGAATCATTCTGTATCTGTTCACTTTTCCTTTTTTTTTTTTGTCGGTTGTTCTTGTTTTACCTTTTTTTTTTTCTTGGTGCTGTTGTTTTCTGTTTCCTGTCAGCAGTAATGTTCGCTGACAACAAACCTGTAATTATTCGACATTCTAACTTAAGCTTCTGCGTTTAAAATTAAATACCTAATGAAATAATTTTTTATTCTTGTTTTCTCTTTCTACTAAAACTGTTTATATTCTTCACTCATATTTTTACTGTACGTATGTACAGGGTGTCTTTTTTTTTCCTGTTTGACTGCCTCCACCTTTCTTTTACATTCGGATATGTGATTGTGTACGTGTCCATGTACTATATTTCCTCTGTTACTCCCTATTTCTGTTTTTTTTTTTGTTGTTGTTGTTGTTCGTATGTAGTGTATTTTAATCTTGTGTTGTCTTTCCAGTTGACATTATTGTTGTTTAGTTTACTTTAAAATATGCTGCGTCGAAGTATCTTCTTCGCCGACAAAAACGGTCGCCGCTTTGTGGACAGTTTGAAAATTCTGCTATCCAGCGGCACCGGAGGCGATGGTGCCAGCATCATGGCGCATGAGCACGGCAACGAGTTTGCTGGCCCTGGTGGCGGTAATGGTGGTAACGGTGGCAACATCATGATACGGTGCACGAAAGACAAGTACGATCTCAGCCACATCAAGCAGCTAGGAGCGCAGCTCAAGGCGCCGGACGGCCGCTGCGGGTATGCGCGAGAGGCACACGGCAAGCGAGGCAGGGACACGTGGCTCGAGGTCCCTGTGGGCACCGAAATCATCGACGTGGACACCAACGAAGTGGTGTACGATATGAATGAGGTTGGTATGGAGGTCCTGCTGCTGGAGGGCGGGCAAGGAGGAAAGGGAAACGCCGCTTTTGCCAACAAGTGGCATCACTCCCCCATCGAGTCCACGCGTGGCCTCCCAGGCAACACCATGCTCGCGCAGCTGGAGCTCAAGTCCATCGCGGACTGCGGACTGATAGGGTATCCGAATGCAGGAAAGTCCTCTCTTTTGTCTGCCATCAGCAGCAGCAAGCCCGCCATTGCGCCCTACGCCTTCACCACGCTGCGGCCCTACATCGGGATACTCCATGACCTGTACGGCAATACGTGCCGCATTGCAGACATCCCCGGGCTCATGGAGGGCGCGTACGAGAACCGTGGCCTCGGCCACCAATTCCTGCGTCACGTGGAGCGCACCAAGACGCTCGCTTTTGTGGTCGACATGCACAGCACCTACACGCCAGATCCCAAGGAGCCCTCGATGGAGCCATGGGATGTGGTAGAGCTGCTGCAGTGTGAGCTCGAGTACTACCTTCCCAATTTGAGCGAACGGGCCATCATGGTATTTGCCAACAAGATGGACCAGGAGGTGGACATCCGTGGCCGCCCCCTCACGGACAAACTGAAGGAGCTGGAGGAGCGTGTTAGTATACCTGTCTTTCCCGTTTCCGCCGCCCTGGGCATCGCCCTCGGTGTAGAGCACAAACAAGCGGGGCTGTCGGACGCCATTCAGTTCATGTGCCACAAGGTGTTCGACTCCAAGAAGAGTGAGCGCGAAATCATACAGCAGCGACGCGCCAGTGAGCAGATGCAGCTGCAAAAGGTGTTTGAGTATAAAAACAACGGTATTTTCTCTTTCGAGGGCGAAGAAACGGATGACGAAGGCCTCTCCAGTGAAAATGGGCAGTCGCTCGTAGACCAGCAGCTCGACCAGTTAGGCTTCAGCGGCCTTGGAGAGAACTTTGATGGATACGAGCACTCCACCGCACGCAACAAGCTACATGAGTACAGAGACCTGACCATGAAGGGAAAGTACTGGCGCCTGACCCGACAGAAGGGCGAGGCGCTGAAAAGCGAAAAGTGGAAATAAGTTACATTGTTGTTGTTTGCTTTCGAGAAGCATTGGGTCTTGAAGGCAAACTGTAACACCATAAAATGCTTAGAAAAAAAAATGTACACTACGAAACGAACAAATGAGTACACTCACATAATTTCACTATTCTATAAGTAAACACACATAAAATCTTGCCACTCATCTGCATTTTCATATGCAACTGTTCTTTTTATTTTTATTTTTTTATTTTACATTGTCCCCTGACTTTCTGGCGTGTATGTGCATTTCTTTTGTGCTGAACCGTATGAATGGCTACTGCATCCTCCTCCTCCTCCTCCTCTCCTTTTCTCCACATTACGATTTCCTTTGTATTTGTAAAAAAAAAAAAAGCTTTTCCTGCTGAAAAGCGAAACGTTATTTATCATGGAGGCCGACAAAAGACCGCGAGAGTCTCTACAAAAAGAGAAGTGTCTCGCCTTTATCCAAAAGGTGTGGGATGCCGACAAGCTGGCCATGTTCCACCACCCTGTAAGTGCCGCCGATGTGCCCGGCTACTACGAGGTTGTCAAGAACCCAGTGGACTTGTCCGCCATCAGACAAAAGATAGAAAATGGTGTGTACAAGGAGGACGCGGATGTGGAGGCCGACGTCGCGCTCATGCTGTCCAACGCGCTCGAGTTCAACGACAAGGGTTCACAGTGGCACCGCCAGGCGAAGGAGATACGCCACAACTACCTCAAGTTTGCAAAAGAGTGTGGGGTCAATATTGACGACGACAACTCTTTTATCCCATCCAAGAAGGCGAAGGATGACGAGTCAACATTGCGCAAGGCGGAATCAAAGTATAAGGAGAATTTTAGCGAGGTGATGGAAAACATGAAGAAGGAGAGCGAAATGTCGATTGAAGAGCTCCGCGCCAAGTACGCCCACAAGGATGACGAAGACTCGAACGAGGACGAGGAGGACGACGAAGACGAAGAGTCTTCCAATGACGATGACGAAGAAAGTGAGGACGGCAGCTCCGCTAGCGACGAGAGCAACGACGAGGAGGAAGAAGATTCTGAATCGGAATCATCATAGACAGCACGAATATAAAGAACAACAAAAAAAAAACTATAGAAAAAGAACACATTTTCAACATATTTACTTCTTATTTGTAGTCTCATTGGTTTAACTGATTGTGTGTATGAATGCTCACAATATGGCACATATCCTCTACAGCTGCACTCCCGTTCTTCTCCATTCCTGCTTTGGCTATATTTCTTTCTCTCTCTCTCTCTCTCTCTCTCTTTCTCTTGTGTAGCTTTTGTGATAATTAATTTCATAATCCATCGCCGTCTCGCAAATGTATTTCTTGCAGTATTATTCGGTCGCCCTTCTCCTGGGAGACGTGTTTGAATTGTACTATTTATGGACGACCAAAGGACCTCTGCTCTCGAGCGGTACGATTTGGTTTGATCAGCGTGCGGATGTGCCGGAAGGACCTCTTCTTTACACGTTTCCTATTCTCCTGTTCATGCTCGCCCGCCTTTTCGTCCTCATTGATCCGCTTAATCGGTGGCTCATGTTCAACAACGCGGTACTGGAGGCGCTGCGCGTCTTGATCTACGCCTTCCTGTTCAAGCACAACAACCTGGCCAGCTCGTATAACACTATGTTACTTGCTTTTTTCACATGGAACATATGGGTGTACGGTCGCAATTATTACACAACCACCTGTGAGCTGAAGGCGAATATGGCATGAGCGGCGGCTAGCCGCACGGGTAGAACGTTGTATTTGTTTATCCCTAACTTAACTTTGTTGCTCTTCACAAAAAAAAAAAAAAAAAAAAAAGATTACCTGCATGCACATACGTGTGTTGCTTTCTTACATTATTCATTATCACTGTTGGTATGGTGTCGAGCTGCTGTGGAATTCTTTTTTTTTTAATATCAAAAGAATAAAAATTATGGTTCCCTTTCCTTCTTTTCCTCTCTTTATTCTTCACCCAAAAAAGTTATATTTATTCGCTCTTTTCATTTGCTTTTCTATTCCTTCTTTCTTTCGCTCTATATACCCACTTTTCTCTTTTCAAAAGAAAGATACCTTTCTCTTCTCTTGTTATCGACATATACTCAAAAGAAAGTAAACAGTTATCATCAACATGCAGCGTTTCGCCCGTCTTGCTCAGCCCAAGTGCACCCAGGTGCAGCGTCGCTTCTTCAACATCCACGAGTTCCAGTCCAAGCGCATTCTGAAGGACAACGGCGGTAAGGTCGAGTTCGGTATCCCCTGCAAGACCGTGGAGGAGGTCGAGGCGGCCTGCGCCAAGATCAAGACCCCCCAGAAGGTGGTCAAGTCCCAGATTCTCGCCGGTGGTCGCGGCAAGGGCCACTTCAAGACCGGCCTGAAGGGCGGCGTGAAGGTCTGCAAGGACGCGCAGGAGGCCGTCGAGGTGGCCAAGGCCATGCTCGGCAACACCCTTATCACGAAGCAGACCGGCGCCAAGGGTCAGGTGGTCAACACCGTGTACGTGACCGAGGCCGTCTCCGGCATCAAGCGCGAGCTGTACCTCTCCCTCATCCTGGACCGCAAGACCGCGTCGCCGATGTTCATCGGCAGCGCCGAGGGCGGTGTCGGCATCGAGGACCTCGCGCGCGATAGCCCCGAGAAGATCAAGACGATGAAGGTCAACATCTCCGAGGGTATCGACAACGACGCCTGCGTCGCTTACGCGAAGGAGCTCGGCTTCACCGGCGCCGTCGCCGAGCGCGCGGCGGACCAGATCAAGGTGCTGTACAACATCGGTAAGGCGAAGGACTGCACGATGGTGGAGATCAACCCCTTCGTCGAGCTCGAGAAGGGCGACGTCATGGAGATCGACGCGAAGCTCAGCTTTGATGACAACGCCGCCTTCCGCCAGAAGGAGATCTTCGACCTAGCGGATGCGACGCAGGTGGACCCCAAGGAGGTGCTCGCCAAGAAGCACGACCTGAACTACATTGCCCTCGAGGGCAACGTCGGCTGCCTCGTCAATGGCGCCGGTCTGGCCATGGCCACGATGGATCTCATCTCCCTCCACGGCGGCAGCCCCGCCAACTTCCTCGACGTTGGCGGCAGCGCCACGGAGGAGCAGATCGTGGCCGCCTTCCAGATCATTCTAGGCGACCCGAACGTGAAGAGCATCCTCGTCAACATCTTCGGCGGCATCATGCGCTGCGACGTCATTGCCGAGGGTGTCGTCAACGCCTGCAAGACGCTCAAGACGGAGGTGCCCATCATCGTCCGTCTGAACGGCACCTTCGAGGATGAGGGTAAGAAGATCCTCAGCGACAGCGGCATGAAGGTGCACCCCGTGCCCGACTTCGAGACGGGCGCCAAGCTTGCCGTGGACCTCGCCAAGGCCCACCAGTAAACACGTGTAAATGAGAAAAAAAAAAAAATAGAAGAAAAAAAGAAAAACAACAAGACNGATAGAAAAAGGAAAAGTACGAACGACCGACCACTCTCTCTCT
>AUXN01000521.1:0-10546 GCA_000482125.1 Strigomonas galati
AAGTACAATTGCATCGTCTCCAACAAGAAGCAAGTGCCTCTCCACACGAGATGGCGCAAGAGGAACAACACATTCGTAGCTGCGTGAAGCAACAAGAAGACACGAAACTTTTCATTTTGTGGGCGCGGCAGCTGCGAGAGTTGCTGCAGCAGCTCGTGCTCTATGTCCGCTTCCGCTACCCGCACGGCGCGGTCTGGGGCGAGGATCTCTCCGAGTATACCGGTGACCAACCCAACAACAATAATAACAACGGCAGCCCTCTGCAGCAGCAACATGCGCTTCAAGCGAAGTTGCACCAGCAGCAGCAGCGGGAGCTCTCGCAAGCACAAGAGGCCCTCGCGCGTGTGGTCGCTATTCCGTCTCCACCGCGTCGCAGCATGCCAGAGTCGGACACGCAACGCCGGCTGCAACAACAACAGCAACAACAGCAGCAACAGCAACAACAAAATGACAACCGTGAGGCCTCGCCTGTCATGTTGAACAGTCCGCTGCAGTTAGCTACCAGTCCTCCACCACCACCACCACCACCGCCACCGCCGCCACCGCCGCCGCCGCCGCCAGCGCCTCCTGGTGGTGCCGCCGCTGCAGCTGCTTCTGAGAACAATACGGGCAACAACATCCAAAACATGTTCAATGAAATCAACCAAAAGGGCGACGACATTACCAAATCGCTACGACACGTTACGGATGAAGAGAAGGCGTACAAGAATAAAGACAAAAATAACAACGAGGAACGTGCACCGGTGCGGCCACAAAAGGTGATTCAAAAACGAAAGCGTGCCTTCGGCTATGTGCCTGTAGCAGGCCCCGCGACGTTTGGCGCGGACGGCGGCAACGCCAAGCGCTACCTCGTCAAGCACATCCAAAAGCGAGAGGAAATTCTGGAAGACGAGGAGAACACGTTTGTGGACACCACGACGGAGGAGCGGGCGGTGGTCGTGTACAGCCGTGATCACATCCCAAATGAGAACGTAGACAATGCCGCGCAGGGCCCTATCCGTCTGACCATCCCTGCGAGCGCCCTCGACCGCAGCACGACCATCATCGTGCAAAGTTGCTTCCGTCTCTACTTGGTCATCCCTGAGAAGGTAAATGGTGTACAAGTGATCGACAGCTCGCATGTGCAGTTAGAGGTCGCCGCGACGGTGGGGCCGGTGGAGTTCACGCGTAGTGAGAAGTGCGAGATGCTCGTCCAGCAGTTCGTGCCGAATATTAATGTGGATAAAGTCAATGGCATGACGATTCACTTTATTCCGCCGAGCGAAGAAGATGCTGCCTTACTCCAACAGCAAAATGGTGAAGAGGGAGAGAAGAAGATCTTTACCTTTGTAGACACGGAGATTGTCACGAGCGCGAGTAAAGATGTGAACATTACGGTGCCTGGCATCGATGAGGATGGAGAGGAGACGACGGTGGAGCTGGCGCTGCCGTATCAGTTTGTGACATCGCTGCTGGAGGGGAAGGATGATATCAAGACGACGGAGGTGAAGCATTCTGGTGCGTAAATTTAAAATGAAAAAAAAAAAAAATATAATAACGAAAGATATTATTATATATATATATATATATATATACACACATCCTATCCAACATACGAATGAAAATGTGTATTATTAATGTTGAGTTTTTTTTTCTTTTTTGTTTTCATTTTGGTTCCCATTGTAACTGTAGTTTTTTAAGCCTTGAAACAGCTTATCATCGTTTTTTCATTATTTATTTTTCTATTTTATTTTTCTTCGACTAGTTTTTTTTTGTTTGTGTTTCTTCACTCTTTGTTGCTTTATGTATGTAATCAATGGTGACATGCGATAAATGATAAATATATATAGATAATGTTGGTCAACATTATTTTCTTTTACTTGTGCTCCCCTCTTATTGTTATTTTTCTTTATTCTCAATTTTTTTTTCTAAATATTTGGTGTCTGTGAAAATGTTTATTGTGTAAAACAATCAAAAAATCAAAAATAAAAACCAAAAAAAAATATATTTAATTTACCATTTGCATTAAAGAGTTTTGTTATCTTCTATGTAATAATATTATAATTACGAAAATTTTGTTTCTTTCTCTTTCCTCTTTTCTCATTCATTATCCAGAAAGTACAATTGCTTTTTTTTTTTCTATCTATTTATTTTTAAAAAATAAAAAAATATATTTATCGATAAACATCAAAAAACACAAAAAGAAAAGAGAACAAAATAGAAAATGATTCGCACATTTCAACGTTCCTCTTCTTCACTCTTCACAACTTCAATTCGCTCCCGTTTGGCGCCGCTGTGGCTACGCGGCACTTTATTCTCACATAATAACTTAAACACTAATAATAACATTTCCTTTTCGTCTCCTTTTATTTCTGTTAACAATAATAATCATACAAACAGCTACTGTGGCAGTGGAGTTGCTGCTCTTTCGTCTTGTAAACGCTTTTGCTCTACAATAAATAATAATAAGAACGTTTCGTTGGAAACTACTTTTGGTACACCTCTTGTCGGTAAGGGATTACATTTGGCCAACTTTATTCAATACGTGGAAGAGCAAAACTTCAAACACAATAATAACAATAACAACAATGCGGAGTATTATTACACACTATTAAATAAATTGGAACCCAATAATAATAACAATAATAAACATTTGGTGTTGCTGAAAGGAAGACTAGAACGACTACGTGTACGAGGCAATGTCGCCTTCGCTGTGCTGCGACAGCCGCCAACTGGGGATACCATCCAGATTGTTTTTTCTCATGATAAAACACAAACACAATCACAAGAACAACAACATAATAGTAACAACAATAATAGTACACCAGCTTATAATATTGTCAAGGCGATTAAAAAGGTGAATGCTGAAAGTGTCATTGAAGTCTATGGTGAGCTAAAGCCGGCCGAGAGCACCGTTCTTTCTTGCACCTGCCAACATTATGAGCTACATGTACATGAGGGCCTTTTAAAAGATAATAAAGATGATAATAATAACAATGCTGTGCTATTAAATGTGGTAAGCCCAGCACAAGCGCCCCTTCCGTTTCCGCTACAAGACCCAACAACCAAACTCAACACCAAACTAAATGCACGTGCCTTCGACCTTCGCACGACCCTTTCGAATGCTATTTTTCAGCTCAACAGTCAAGTCAATTTTTATTTTCGACAACTACTCGACAATTTGGAATTTGTAGAAATTCATACGCCAAAACTCATTCCTGCAGCCTCGGAAGGTAGTGGTAGTTCTGTTTTTCGTGTAGAAAATTATTTTTCTAACACCCCCAACTCCACCGAAAATAATAATAATAATCAAAATAATAATAATAATAATAACAATCAAGCCGTCTATCTCGCTCAGTCTCCACAGCTGTATAAGCAAATGGCTGTCATGGGAGATCTTTTACGTACATACGAAGTTGGCCCTGTCTTTCGTGCGGAGAAGAGTTTCACCCATCGCCACTTGTGTGAGTTTACAGGACTGGATGCGGAGTTTGTGATTGATGATAGCTACGTGTCCAAATTTATTCAATCCGTTTCTACAAATAATAATAACATTAAAAGTGGAGAAATAAATACGAGTTACTTTCAAGTTTTGAATGTATTAGAGTACGTGGTGTGCGGTGTGATTAAAGGCCTTCAAACGAAACCGAAGAATCAAAAACTGGTTGAAAAAGTGTTTGCGTGCATGAAAACGTTACAGGAAAATCATAACATTAATGAAAACAGTAATCAAAACAACAACAGTAATAACAATAATAATAATTATATGAATGGAAGTGCAACCATTGTCTATGAAGTACCAGAAGAGATTATTCAATTATACAATTTACCGTTTGATACACCACCGCTTACAGACAGTAATAACAATAACAAGAACGTATCTACAGATCCTTATCACGCTCGTTTGGGCGGTGGTGGCGGCTCTGCTTTTCAACTGCAAAATAATAAAAATGATAATAATACTGAAATAGAAAATCCAAAAGTACTTCGCATGACGTTTGATGACGCCGTACAGTTGTTAAAAGATTCGAATGCCTTCGAAGAAGAAGCTATTTTTAATCAACAAAATAACATCACAAACAGCAACAACAACTACAACAAGGATAATAACGAAAAGGAGGAGTTTTTCATTGATGACTTTTCGCTCTTCTTGGAAAAGAAATTAGGCGTGCTGATTAAGAATCGTTATAAAGTGGATGTGTACATTATTGATCAATTTTATTTTACAGCAAGACCGTTTTATACGTTACCGTTATCGTTAGTACACCATGAAGCCGCTTTTGCTAACGAAACTAATAACAATAATAATAATGAAGAAGGCAACACTAATAAAAAGGACAAGAAGAAAAAAAAGAAGGATAAGAAGCAGAAGCAAGAACAAGCACCCGAAATCGAAAATGGTACTAACAATAATAATACTAAAGCTGACGTCTATGACTTCAATGCTGCCATACAAGCCCTCACCACCAACCCCTATCAAAAAGATAATTCTAACACTGAAAATAATAATAATTATGCTCATCTCAAAACGTGTAGTTTTGATATGTATCTCCGTGGCGAAGAGATTTGCAGTGGTGCCCAACGTATTCACCACAAGCCTCTCCTAGCGTTCAGTTGTGGCCCTCACAAGAAGAACTTACCCCCTGCCGCGCTGCAAGACGACTTGCAAGATTACGCGAATGCCTTCTGCTATGGCAGTTGGCCTCACGGAGGGTTTGGGCTAGGGCTGGAGCGTATTGTGCTCTTCTTTTTGGAGTTAGATGATATTCGGCGGTGTTCGTTGTTTCCGCGGGACCCTCGTCGGGTGAGGCCATGAGGGGTGTGTGTGTGTGTGTGGGTGAGTTTCTAAATTCTATATCATTGTTTTTATTTACATATAATTAAACAACAACAACAACGACAACAGCAAAGAAGAATTTATTATTATTATGGTAGCAAATGATGTCTGAATTTTTTTCTTTTATATCTTTGATTTCAAGGGTTTTTTTTTTTCTCTCTTTCTCCTCTCTCATTCTTTTCTACAGTTTAGGTCCGATTACTATTATTATTGGGAGTATGAGACGATGTCCCATTTCGTCATTGTTACCATTTACAAGAATAAAACCTACTAACTCTTTTATAGTATTTCCATCAACTGTACAAAAATATTTCTCTTCCTCTTCCTCTTCGCCCTCCACCTCCAGCTCTAATGATGTAAGTGTATGGATGCTAGCAGACATTAACAGTACACGAAAGATCACACAATCCTACATCACAAACTATACTATACCTCAAGTAGAGGAAGTATTAAAGATGGAACGCACTGATCAAAATAGTACGAATAAATTGTTATATTTGTTTTCACATGAAGAACCGTTATTACAAGATGATAGTTGGCATCCAATTTGGCAAAACTATGTTCATAATAATAATAATAATAGTAAACAAAAAGAGCTTCTACACTTAAAAGAATATACCATAAAGCCATTTCGTGTAGACATTTTCTTACCTGTCAAAATACAAATGAAACAGTTTGTGTTACACTTTTTGAAACCCATTATGAAAGCCAAACAACAAAATAGTAACCATAATGCCAATAAAAAGATGAATACTAGGATTATTAGTGTGGTAGGTGCCGATAAAGATATGGACTATTATATGGAAATGCTCGAAACGCTACGAAATACTTATAATAATAATAACAACAACAACAATAGTAATACTGTGATTATTTTGTTGTTCAATTCGGAACGCTTGCTGGATGAAATACGAATCTAATAATCAATATAAGTATTATGTTTTAGTGTACAGTACATGATTGCTACATATATTTTACAAAAAAAAAAAAAAAGAATGCATTTCATTTTTCAACTGTTTATAAAAGCTTCCGTTAACTCATATGAAGAACGTAAACTGATAACAAATAGATAAAAACAAAAAGTTACCATCTGTTTCCTTTCTCTCAAACTACTTTTTATTTTAGAAAAAAAAAAAAAGTACTCAGACTCGCTATTTTTTTTTTCTAGATTTATTTACATATTTAGAAACATGACAGATACAACATTACACGTATACATAGACGAAACATTATCTTCTTTTATCGTCGATAATCTCATCACTACATCTAATAATAGTAAGAATGATAATTTGTATTCTAAACTAAAAATATACAAACTGTCATGTACAAAAGAGAAAGAATTCGGTTTCACAAACGATTATTATGATGACAGATCAACAACATCATAATCATAACAATAACAATAAAAGAAGAAGAGAAGAGGATGACGAAGAAAATAAAAATAAACAGAATCACAAAACTCTTTTAGATTTAGACTCTATTGAAAAGATTAATATCTTTTCCGATCCTAACAGAAACAATAGTAGTAATAATGATACGTACTATGATAATTCGAAAATTGTGCATTTGTTTGTTATTTTAGACGTTTTGCAAGTTCGTTTGTTTTTGCCTTCGCGAACGAAAGGAAACAATAACAATGTGAATGAAAACAAAAGTGCTTTTCATTCTTACTTATCTCATATTTGCACGGCTGTGCAAGAAAATGAAGGAACGTTATTTTCTGAACATCATAACAATTATTATTATAAAGTACATGTACTAGTAGCACCCAACGCCACCTCTACTACAAATAATAATAATATGACCAATACAAACATCACCAAGAAGGAAGCTGCACTGTTATTTACAGAAGCTGTCACGTGGCGTTATAATAATAATGATAATGATAAGAATCAAAAAGATAATTTTTTTCTAGGTCTTTGCAGTACCGCCGCTACAGTAGATCAACTGAATCAAATTATTGTTTCCTTTGCGAATAAATATTTAAAACTGCTGCACGAAAATGGTGTGCAGCTGCATAAACAACTAACTAACAGTAATAACATTAATAATAATAAGGAAAATATCACCAAAGAGTTTTTACAAACCTTATCCTTTTCTACAACTACTACTGCTACTAATACTCGCCATGTCAAAACGAACAGTAACCATCACAACAGTAAACTCAGCTTTTTAGATTTGTATAAGCAAATGCTAGGTGAGATTCACAGCTTTTCAGAGCGGAAAGTGTTAACCACCTTACAAGCGTTTCCCACCATGTCGCACTTGCTTTCTTATGTTGAGGAAAATAAATTGGATCAATTATATGCTGAGCAACAACAATCACAAAATACCAATAATAAGTTGTTAGGTAGTGTGTATGTGTCAGAAGTGAATGAGAATAATAATAAAAATGGTGACGCGAAGAGAAGAAATGTATGTGATGCGAATATGATAGATGCGCTGACACGAAACTATTTTGCTCAATGAATATACATATATATATATATATTGCGTGTATATTTTTCCACTTGCTTGCTTTTTAGATTACAATATGTAAATTAAACAAACACAAGAAATGCTAACCAATAATTAAAACTAATTCCTTCGAAACCACTAATGTTTATACAACTCTCGCTCCTGTAAAATCCTACCTATCTCCTTCTCTCCCTCTCTCTCTCACACTTAATAAAGATTGCTGATAACTACTATTAAGATATTTATATATATCTTTCTTTCTCTCTTTTTCTATCGTTCAATCTCTACATATATATCTATATCTATATTGTTTGAAAAAAAGAAGATGTCTCACTCCGCTCACGCTCCCTCTACCTCATCCGACCTCCCCTGTCAAAAGCTGGTCTCCATCTTGGAAGACAAGTACCCCAACCACAATAACCAAATCCAGGCAGCACAACAGGTACTCCAGAAGCTGATCTCCGCTTTTGATGCCGCCGCCCCCCACATCGCTAAAGTATGGCAGCACATCAGCGCTCTTAAAGGCAAGCTCGGCGATAACGGCGAAGACGGCCGCAAGCTCCCCTTGGATGATTTGATCCCCCTGTTGATGGGTCTCGTCTTCTGCTTCTTTGGTAGCTCCTTCCTCCTCCTCTTTACGGTGCTCGCGACGCTGCGTCTCGTGTGTTGGGACAGCATGCGGGAGAATTTTGCTGTGCTGAAGGAAAATTATGACATCGCGTGCCGGGAGAACGAGAAGGATAACCTCGTGGATGACGATGGCAATGGCATCCCGGATGTCGAGGAGATCGACCAAAAAGCCTACTTTTCGCGTAAAGTGAAATTGTTTGTGAAGTCGATCGATGTCAGCCGTGTCAACGCGGCTGTGAAGGTGCTGCTCTCCGGTGTGATGTCCGTCGTCGCGACGCTGCGCGTCAGCTTCGCCAAGCGCCTCACCCTCAGCGCGTCGCTCGCAAACGCCATTGCCCCCTATCTCCGCATCGCTCCTTTTCTCCGTGAGAATGTGCTCGACAACAATGAACAGCAAAAGCTCGCGGGCCTCTTGGAGAAGATTATCCTTCACAGCTTCTGTTTTGTGCTGTCGCTCGTGCTGTCCAAGTTCATGTACATGCTGTACTGCGCTGTTCGCGGCGCCGATCTCTTTGTCTTCTTCTCTCTCAAGTTCGCGATTCGCCAGAAGTGGATTAAGGGCGAGGACTACGGCATCACCTTGGAGACGATGGAAGAGCAGGCGGAGCAGATTAAGCACGGCCGCACCGAGGAGAAGATCCAGCCCACCTCGGAGGCGCAGAAGCGTGAGCTCAGCGCCGCCAACGCGGAGAAGGCCAAGAAGAAATTCACCATTTCTAACCTTGGCAACCCGAAGATCAAGTTATTTTTGGTGGTGGTGGCCACGATGGGTTTTCTGTTCCAGCTCGCGCATCATGACGGTCTGCCGTTTCCGTTTAATGTGATTCTGCTGCCGTTTACCATTGCGGAGTATCTCTTGACGGGCCTCTTGTCGGTCTTGCTAGTCATGTAAAAGAAAAAGAAGAAATATATATATATATATATACATATGAAATGAAGAAGAAAAGAAAGTAATGAGAAGGGAGAGAAAGAAGAAAAAGTAGGAAAAAAGAAGAGTAAAGCTCAAAAAGAAAGTGCGTATATTTGTATACGCGTTCACTTTTTTTTCCTTTCTCTTCTTTTTGTTATCTACTTTTTTTTCTTTGACCCTTCTCTATATTTGCTTACTTTTTTATTTCTCTCTTTTTATTTTCGTTTTAAGAATGACCTGATTTTTTTCTTCTCTCACTTTCTTTCACTCAAATTTACAAATTTGTTTTTGTTTGCACCCATAATATTTTCATCATACCTTTCATTAATATTATTATTTGTTTCATACACGTGTCGTTGGTAAAAAAAAGATATCGCTCTTTTTAGAGAAGAAAAGACAAAAATGAACAAAAAAGAAACAGAAAAAAAATCTTGTGACTTATCTTTTCATTACTATTATTTTTTTGTCCTTTTTTACATTTTTTCTCTGTTTGTTAACAGAGATCGTAAAAATGGATAAAGTAATACATATATTGATATACAAACACGATAAAAAACATATATACACATACCAGCAAATTAAAAAAAATAAATTCGATTATGAACAGCAAATGAAAAGAGAGATAATAGTGAATGGAAAAAAGTGAAAGAGTTTCCTTTTTTCTTTTTCTCCTTTTCTTTTTCTTTGACTTGTTCATGTCTACGTAGAGCAAATAAAAACATCAAGAAACAACAACAACAACAACAACAACAACAACAAAAAAAAAACACCATGCTGCTAATAAACTGTAGCTCCTCCCCTTCTTTTTGGTGCCTTTTAACACTTCTACGTACAATATTATTCACACATTTATTATACTACTATATTTCTTTCCATTCCATTTTTCTCTAGCATTAAAACCAATAATACACATTTATATATATAGTGACCTTTTGTAAAAAGAAAGATGAAGAAACAAAACACTTTGCTCGCCCTCTTCGATGGCTACATGAATAAGAAGGATAATAGTTTAACCTCTGAAACAAAAATTGGTGGCACCGCCGTGTACCTCCCTCTGTTTCGTGATACTAAAGATAATAATAGCAACAAGAGAAAAACCAAAGAACCCATCTTCTTCTCGGAGGAGGATGAAAAAGAGATTGCGCATCTGACGCAGTGTAAAGTGTGCCAAGGGAAGATGGCACTACTGGTCCAGGCCTACGCACCGCTGCCAGCCAGACACGGTACAAACGAAGCAGAAGATGAAGTTCATAATCGCATGTTGTACATCTTCGCCTGCAACAAGAGTGTCTGCGCGCGTCAACCCTCGTTGAGCTTTTCGTGTTTTAGCGTTACCATCAATCGCGATGATGTAGAAGCCGTCAATGATAATGAAAATGGAGAGGAAGAAGAAGAGGAAGAGGATGATGTAGTACAAATGGACCCACTTCTCCCAGCGGAGTTACAAACCTTAACCGGAGAGAGCCAGGACCCCATGCAACAAGTATTACCGCCCGCGTTCGTCTTGATCGAAGACGAGCCGGAGGGCGAGGCGCCAATTGTCGCAACCGCAGTAGAGCAGGACCTTTTGCGCAAGTATGAACTGGAAGAAGCAGAGCGCGAGCGCAAACAACGCGAAGACGTAGATGAGGAAGAAAAACACACACGAGAGGACTTGCTAGAGATGGAGAAGGCGTTTGCGCTCAGCGAAAAAAAGTCGGAGTACGTATTTAGAAAAATTTCGACAAGCAGAT
>AUXN01000522.1:0-10539 GCA_000482125.1 Strigomonas galati
TTTTAAGTTAGTTAAGTTAAAGTTAAGTTCGTCTACTATTTTATTTTTTTTCTTTTTTTTTTTTTTTCTTATCATATACTTGTCTCTCTCTCTCTCTCTCTCTCTTTCTGATCACTTTTTCTTTGTTTTTTTTTAGCACATTTTTTTTTTTAATTTAGATTTACACATTTAGATTCAAGTTACATCTATTTATATTTTTTTTTAATTTTCTGATTTTAACAAACAACTAAAGTATATTTATATTTATTTATCCAAAGAGAAGGGGGGTTATAACAATAACAAAAATGTTAAAAAACGAAGCAGAACAGCAAAAACTACAACAACACCATCAAGTGTTCTACTCCTTTATGGATAGCAACAATAATAATAATAATAATAATAATAATAATGAAAATAACAGTTATCTTGTAGATATTGAAGAAGAAAACCTTTTTACTAATAATAATAATACTAAGAATAATAATACTAATAACCAAAAAGAAAAGGAAGAGCTGGAAGATCATTCGATTAATGTTTGTTTGCACTATAGTGACGCTGATGACGACGAGAAAGAAACGGGAGAAAAGATTGAAGAAGAGGGTGCAGACAAGGAAAACAAACACAAAATGCTGTTTTCTAAAACGAACAAAAATCTAAAACATATGATGAAAGAGGAAGAGGATGAACAATATATACAACAAAAAGTAAGAGAGTCCGTGTTAAAGCGACAACTTCTACTTCAAACAACTAATAATAATAATAATAACAGTTTAGATTATACCTTTACTGATCACCATCACCAAAACAAAAATAATAATAATAATAATAATAATAATAACGAAGTACAAGAAGAAGGACAACAGCAACAACGGCAAAAGGAACAAGAACAACATTTTGTTCGTTCGCCTATGGCAGTGATGAATAATAATAATAATAATAATAATAATAATAATAATAATAATAATGTTGTTAATAGTTTAGAAAAAATAATAAAACAAGATGAAGATAGACGTCAAGGGATGGTCAGCAGTCTGCCTCGTACGGATGAAGAAAATAATAATAATAATAATAATAATAATAATAATGAAATGAAAACACAACAACAATCGTATGATCGCGCAATGGAAGATATAAAAGATGATGGTCTTTGTTCTAGTATGCATTTAGATGACATGGATGTACAAAACGCAAATAATCATAACAATAATAATCATCATCATCATAATGCTGACCTCGTGCACAGCACGAGTCGCTCTACATCCCGTCCTAGCGATGATACCAACCGTAATAACAACAATAATTATAATTATGATCATTATACTAATTACAAGACAAGGATACCAGCGCCATCACGGCTGCCTCCTAGCCCTCCTTCTCCTACTTCTGTAAATGTTACATACACAAGTGAATCGTTGTTATTACCACAGCCACAACACGAAGAAGAAAAAGAAGGAGAACAACAAAAAGAAGTAAATGAAGATGAAAACATTTTTAGTCGGAATGCTTCTTCTATTGCTTCTTCTGCCTCTTCTCGTGTTGGTGGAAGTGGTGGTGCTCCTATCCTTATTTCTCCGAGTCGTCATCATCATCAGAACAATAAAACAAAAAGATTGATTAGTCCGTCACCGCTGCCGTCCCCAACCTCTGCAAAAGCAAACGCAGAAACAGAAACAACTCAAGAAGAAAAAGAAGAAGCAACAAAGATGGTTGTGGATGAAGAAGAAAATAATGATACTATTATTAATAATAATAATAATAATATTAACAGTAATATTGCAAACACAGCTGTGAAGCGTATGTTGCCGCCTCCTTCTCTTTCTGAAGATAAAGAAGAGGAAAATGAAGAAAACAACGTTGTTATTACTCCTAAAAATGATAATAATAATAATAATAATAATAAAATGTTGTTATGTCCTCCAACGCCGTCTCCTGTAAAGACAGAAACCACAGAAGTAAGAACAGAAGAAAAGGAAATAGAAGGAGAGCAAGAAGAAGAAAAGGAAGAAGAAAAAGAAAATATTATTGATAATAATAATAATACTTCTCACAGTGATGACCACACGCCCAGCACAGTCTCTTTTGGGAATGCTTCTTTTGAAGAGGAGGAAAAGGATTGTGAAGCCGAAAATGAAGAAAATAAAAACGAAAACGAAGATGATGATGAAGAAGAAGAGCAGAGTTGCTTTGTAGTGCACTCTGTAGAGAACGTAATGAATGAAAACAAGGAAGACGAAGAAAACAACAACAATAATAATAATAATAATAATATTTTGAATGTCAACAATAAAATTAATATGTACGAAGATGAGGAAGCTAGCGAAGACACTTCCATGGCTAGTCCTCATGCCCTTCTTTATCAAGCTTTAACAATAACAACAACAACTACTACTAATAATATTAAAGATAATACTGCTACCATGTTCACAGCGTATGAAAACATAAGACTCGTCAGCTGCAGTCAAAGCGTAGCTCCCATGCGAGTTTTATTTTCTGAAGAACAGTCTGCCCGAGAAGATGAAGAAGAGATGCGATTTCGAAAGTTGCATGCGAACAAAAATAATAATAATAATAATTCAATTCCAAATACCACAGACAGCTCTTCTCCTGCAGGACATTGGACACAGAAACATGTTGATGGTAACAATTTACAATTACAAAATAATAATAAGAAAAATAAGAATAAAGATAATGAACAAGAAGGAAAAAGTACATCCTTCGAATCTCTCAAGTCGCTTCGTGCCACGAATAATGTGTTATGTTGTTCTTTACCTGTTCTCGAACAAAACAATAACAATCAAAATGAAATAATGAAAATAATGAGAATAACAATAATATGAGTAAGAATAATAAAACCGCCAGTGGTGAAGATATCGTTTTACTTGGCGATGATGAAACAGAAGAAGAAAAAAGTACTTCTGTTAATAATAATAATAATTCTAATAAGAAGCAAAATCGCGCCCGCACCTCTACGCTCATTTACGACTCGAGCCCTCTTCATGATGCCCTTTTACAGCAACAAAACAATAATAATAATAATAATAATAATAATAATAATAATAATAGTGAAAAAGAAAAACAAGAATTCTCGCCATCACCCGTACAGCCGTGTCTGAGTCCTTCCGCGACGACTATTACTACTACACCTTCATTGCCGTATTGTTATACACCACCACAACAAGAACAAGAACAACAAAATAATAATAATAATTTTAATAATCATCATCAGCAGGAATATGAAGATGATACGTTTATTGAACATCAATACACAAATAATATAAATAATAATACAGATAATAATATTTACAATAATAATCATCATGAAAAAGTAGATGATGATGGCCCTTCTTCTCCTACCGATAGCCATATTCATTTTCTGACGGAAGAGCTAAGAGAAGTGCTAGAGTTGCATCATCAGTTGGAAGTCGAAAATGAAAGTTTGAAAGAAGAAGCAAAACTTTTAAAAGAAGAAAAAATAACAAAAGAAGAGGCTTACAAAACGTTAGAAGGACAATATAAAGAATTATTATATACTCAGGAGACCTTGAAAGAAGAAGTAGAAATGTTGAAGGCAAAACTGAAACAGAAGGAAGAGGAAGATGAAGAAAGAAAGAAAAAACAACAAAATAATAATAATAATAATAATAAAGAGAATGAAGACGTATTATTACCACGCCGTCGTCACTGCCATCAACAACAAGAGCAACAATCACCACTTTTAACTAATAGTAATAATAATAATAATAATAATAATAATAATAATGTGGGAATAAAAATGAAAACAGACAATGAAATGAATAAGAGTCTTACCAATAATAATAATAAAGTGAACGTGAAGCAGTTGGAAAAAGAAACCACCAATACCAGTATTGCTACCAACAGTAGTAGCCGAAATAAGGTCAGTAAATTTTTTGGAAAGTTGAATATTTTTAAAAGTAAAAAGAAGAAAAGTTCTGCTTGAATAGATATAATAACAACGATAATAATAATAACTAAAAAATGCGCTTTTTTTTTTTTTTTAATCTATTCCTTTTTTTACTATTGTTGTTACTTTTTTAAAAGAAAGTAAAGAACATAAATTTTACTTTCATTTTACATTATTTTAACTTTTTTTGTTTGTTTGTTTGTTTGTACTGCGTTAAAATAAATAATAAATGACAGATGAAATAATGACTTCAAACAAACACGTACACAGTCATTACTGTTCTTATTATTATTAATTTTATTTGTTATTTTTAAAAAAATTTCATCGTTTATAATTGTTTTTTTTTTTTTTGGATTTATATATATATATATATTTATTTGTTTATCATTTGTTTGTAACTCTCTCTCTCTCACACTTAGATCATTTATTTAGAAATTCGAAAAAATAAACTATAAAATAAAGAAAAAAAAAGTAGAAAAAAAAAGATTGGCTAACTTTTTTTTTTTTTGTTTTTATTATTTAATCATTAGAGTATTTGAAAAGTACTAACTTTTTTTTTTTTTTTTTAGAACGCGAAAAAATAAAAACTTATTTATCGTCTCTTTAGATATATTATATATTATCATCATTACTAAATACTAACTCGACATGCACCACAAACAAACAAAAGCTCAGAATTTAAAAAAAAATTGTCACCACATGTTTTCTGCCTCTCATTATTTCTTACATTAATACCTTCTCTCTTCCTCTCTCCTTCTTCTAAAAGAAATAATATTTTACTAAAACAAAAAATATAAAATAAAATGAGCTCCTCCTCTTACAACATGTTCACCGGCTTCACCGACGGTACACAACCGAGTCACCACAAGAAGAAAGACGAACATAGCAATAATCATAACAACAGTAATAAACAACACGGCAAAACCAAACAAAATTGGACCGTCATTGATGTAAATGCCTTGGACAAACAAAGCAACAACAATGATAACAAAAAGAATAATAATAATGCTGCAGCCCCTGTAAAGGAAATCTCAACTTTACAATATCATGCCGACAAAAAGAATACTAAACAACATGCTTTATTGTCAAAGGAAGAGGCAGAGGCATGGCGTAAAGAGCATGAAATTACAATTTCTCTCACGAACACGACAACGGCCTCTCATCATCATCACCATCACCACAAAAATAAAAAAGAAGAAGAAAATAATAATAATAATGAGAATGAAGAGGAAGCAGACGTGCCGCCGCCGCTCACAGAGTTTAATATGTTACCCATTTACTTAAAAGCAATTTCTCCTTCCTCTACCAACACGAACAACAATAATAATGGTAATAAAATTCAATATCAGCATTTTCCGCCCTTTTTATTTCCCAATTTAAAGAAATTAAATTTTGAACGTCCCACACCGATTCAAAGCCAAAGTTGGCCTTTCTTGTTATCTTTTACCGATTTCGTCGGCATTGCGAAAACGGGAAGTGGTAAAACTTTATCTTTTATGATCCCCGCTATTATAAATGTGTATAACATTTTGAAAGAAGAACAAGAAGATATGAGTAATGGTAATAATAATAATAAAGCAAAACTGCAAGGTCCGTTTGTACTCGTGCTCGCACCTACACGAGAGCTCGCACAGCAAATTGAAGCCGAAACTTTAAAGATCCTACCGCCACAGCCCGAACAACCACAACAACAACAATATGGTAATAATAACCGTTATCATCAGAATAATAATAATAATAGTGATATTGCCATTACCTGCACGTGTATCTATGGCGGAGCCCCCAAAGGTCCTCAGATCCAACAACTGCGCCGCCGTCCGCACCTGCTCGTCGGCACGCCAGGCCGTCTCATCGATTTCCTAAACTTCGCGACCACCAACCCCAACCCCAACAGCTATAACAATAACTTCTTACAATTACAAAACGTGTTGTTCTTTATTCTCGACGAGGCAGACCGGATGCTGGATATGGGCTTCGAGCCGCAGGTGAAAGAAATTACGAAGCATTTGATGCCGAAGGAGCATCGTTTAAATTTAATGTTTTCTGCGACGTGGCCGGTGGAAATTCAAAAGTTAGCCAAATCGTTTTTGAAGGAAGCACCTGTACAGCAACATCATCACGAAGATGTAAGTGAAAGCAGTGAAGCGCAGAAACAAAAGCGTCATGGTTATATTAAAATCAATATTGGGAGCACCGAGCTGTTAGCAAATAAAGACGTTGAGCAGCAGTTTATTCAAATCCAGGGGAACAATTTCCATCAAATGGAAATGCAAAAATTCGATGCCCTCAAGAAGATTTTAATCGATCTCAAACAAGAAAACTTAAAGCAATATAATAACAAAAATGATAATCATAATAATCATGATGGCCGTGTGTTAGTATTTGTCAAGACGAAAAAGAGCGCCGACGATATTGAATTCCAACTGAAAAAAATGGGATTTGACGTCATGGCCCTTCACGGTGATAAAGAACAAAAACAGCGTGAATTTATTATCAACTGTTTCAAAAAGGGGTTCGAAACCTCTGCACATGCCCATCATGCTTCTGCCTCTGGTTCTTCTTCTTCTACGTATAAAAATAATATGATTCTGGTCGCCACGGATGTCGCTGCACGCGGCCTCGACATCAAAAAACTAAAACTTGTTATTAATTATGATTTTCCATGCAGCTCGATGACTATGTCCATCGCATTGGCCGCACCGGCCGCGCCGGCGAAACGGGTAAAAGTATCACGTTTCTCTCTGGAAAAGAAGATGCCTTCACCAGCGACAGCAGCACGCTTGGAAGACTCATTGCTTTAGTGCAGCGTGCTGGGCAAGTCGTGCCGTCGTGGCTGCAGGAGTGGTGTGACTATCGCGGCTCGACGCATGCGCAATTTTTTGCTGGAGGCGGTGCTGGCGGTGGCGCGAGAAAGAACAAAAACTTTATGGGAGATTTTTCGAAAGGCAAAGGGGCACCGGTGATGAAGGCGCCTGGTGGTGGGGACTACGCTGAGATGTTAGAAGAGCAACAAAATAACAACAACAACAACCAAAAGAAGAACTTTTTTGGTCTTGGCGGAAATAGTGCTACTGGTGCTGGAGGAAAGAAGGGTACGACCGGTAGTGTCAGTGGATATCGTTACTTTACGGATAGTGATAGTGATGCGGAGGGCGAGAAGTCTGCCAAGAAGACCAAGACGGAATAAAAAATAATTAAATAATGAATTAATAAAAATGTGTTCATACATACATATATTATAAGCATGCATTCATATATATATATGTAGGTATGTACTTTTCTTAAGTGATTACATCTTTTTTTTTTTCTCTTCCTTATACAAACATTGATACTATTAATTATTCTCCGCATAAACTAAAATAAAAATATAAAAATAAAACAAAAAGATGAAAAACCGTAAAAACGAAACGCATTCGAAACGTTTAAAATAATACAAATTTAAAAAAAAAAACAAGTACTCCCAAACGTTAAATAAATAAATACCTAAATACTTTTCATTGTTCAAACTAATTATTTAAAGAAGAAAAAAAACTACTTTTACAAAATTTATCATCTCTCTCTCTTTTCTTCACACTTATGCACACACACACACACAAACTTTGTAACTACATCTATACACTTTTATACACACATATATATTCTTTTTCTTCACTTCTCTCTTTTTCTCCTTTTTCTCTTCTAGAACAACACCAACAACAACAACCACAATTATGTCCAACTATATGTTATTATTAGATATTGACAACACGCTCTACCGCTACGAAGACACCGGTTTTGGTGCTGACATGCACCACAACATTTATCATTTCATCATGCATCATTATCATTTAACGGAAGAAGAGGCGGAACAATTTGCCATGAAATATTATCACAATTATGGCGTGAGTCTTTTGGGGTTTTTTATTCATTTTAAAGAAATGAATGCCAAGGCGTATAGTGATTTTGTACATAATGATTTGGACTATAACAATTGTGTAAAAGTGAATCAGCCTTTGAAAGAAATGTTCCAACATATGGGAACAGCAAAAGATAATAAGAATAAGAATAATAATAATGGAAATAAAAATAAATATGAATTATTTTACTTTACCAACGCCAATCGTCGACATGCGATTCAGTGCTTACGTCATTTAGATCTTCTTTCTTTATTTATAAAAGAAGGAAATGAAAATGAGTTTAAAGAATACGATGTCACGTATGCACAATTGCTAGAAGCAGAGCGAAATCGAAATAATAATGTTCAAAGTCCGATCACAAAAGAAGAAGAAAGAGAGAAAGTCGAAGACGTGGCGATAAAAAATATGATTGTGAGTCCTTCTACTAAACAACCACCTACAACTAATAATAATAATAATAATAATGAGGATGAAAAGGAAAAAGAAAAGGCATATGTAACAGAACTCTGTCAAAAAAATTACTATGACGGATATAGCTACGAAGATCAATGGCGACTGACGGAACCCCATTTACAAAACAAACCTTACCGAGCTGCATATGAAGCCGTTTTTGAAGATATTGTATCCAAACATAAAAACAATAGCAATAACAATAATAATAATAATAATAATCTTGTGGTGTACGGCCCTGAACAGTTTATTATGGTGGATGATTCGCTGATGAATTTAAAAGAGCCATTATTGTTAGGCTGGAAGGCTGTGTGGCTAACAGATCCACCAAAAACAGAAAACGAGAACAATAATGATAAACATCAAAAATGGTTTGGTGAAGATAAGGAAATGTACGAAACGGCGTTGAAAGAAAATCGATTTAAAATTATTCATTCCATTTTGGATTTGGAGAAGGCGTGTGAGGAGTTTTAGTAAGCTCTATACTTATATGGAATGTACTTATATCATGTAAATATATATAAATAAATATTCTTGTTATGCCTATTTGTTGATTCGTTAAATATGGTGTTCGTGTTGCTCTCTTTTCATTACAGAAGTACGTGTGCGCTCTTTTCAATTCTCAAAATTTCATTTCACTCCCTTCCTCTTTTTTCAAACTATCCAACAAAAAGGAAAAAAAAAAGAAATTCATAGTCACATCTTTATTTATTTACACATACATATATATATATTTAATACTATTACAAACAAACAAGCAACAACAAAGAAAAAAAGAGAAACGAAAAAAAAATGCGCCCCTTTTCTCTTCTCGTCCTCTCCCTCTTCTTCTTTATCATTGTTTTTGTTTCTCTTTCTTTCACCGCCGCGGCCACGGTAGGACTCCACGATCTGACACCGGTCTGTTTCTTGGAATATCTCACCAATGAGCACGCCATCGTGCGCGGCCATGTCCGCCATAACAAGGAAATGCACACACCCGAACAGCACGACGCGATTGAGAAATTTCTCGATGCCACCAAACATGACAATTTAAATAAAGGTCGCGTCTCGACCGCAGCTGGAGATGCCGAAGCCGTACAAGATAATATTGTGCAAATGAGTAACAGCGATGGCCACTTCAAAATGCCGGATCATTTTTTGTTTGTCGTCACGATTGCGCCGTCGCCGTCGTCCGGCATTACTCAAAATTATTTTTCCAAAGAGCAGCAGCGTCAGTTTCTTTCGTATGCAAGCTATCTAACAGAAGAAAAAGCGCAAACGGAGTTGTTGGAGAAGACGGCGAAAGAAACGGCACACCGTATCAAAACGTTTCACAGGAAAAATGATACGGATACCAATCCGGAAGTGCAAGAAAGACAAATTGTGGAGCGGCTGCAACAACATTTAAAACGAAAATTAAATCGTGGCGTCCCTTTTCAGTTCGAGGTACCCAAAAATATAGAAAATGGTGAATATATTATTTGTGTACGCGTCGCTAATCCCAATTTTTTGTTAACAGGGTCTCAATTCAAAACGAATAATAATAATAATCATGAAAATGGCGTCGCCATGCCTGTGAAGAACGATCCAGACCGAAATGTCTTTTTTGATATCACCATTGAAGATCAAATGCAGGCAGGCACAGAGGCCGAGCGGCTGCAGGAGGCAGCCGCCAAGCAACATGAACAACAAAATAACAATAATAAAAATAAAAATAAAAGATATAAAAAAGGAGGTGAAGAAGTGGAAGAAGAGGAAGATACATTACGTATGAACGTCAATGGGCTCCAAGTCTTTCGCTATCGCGATGTCGATGGTCAGTTCAAGGAAATTTTGCAAGCGCCCGAATATCTCGAACATCTTTCCTCCGCCCTCGCCACGCAGCACAGCCGTGTGTTGGAACTCACGGCAGCGGGCGAAGCACTACAGCGAGGTGAAAAGGCGATGCGGTCGACGACAGAGAGTACATTTACGAGAGTGTGGCTGTGCGGGGTTTTGTTGGTAGGTATCACAGGTGTCGTCGTCTGGTTTGAGTTTCATTTCTTGAAGCGGACCATCAAGAAGCGTAAACTGATCTAAAAAAAAAAATAAATAAATAAATTAAGTTAAGCACCCTAAAAAGTAATAATAATAATAATAATAATAATAATAATAATATTGATAAACAAATTGTGTGTGTGTTTGTGTTCTTTTCTCTCTTTTTTGTTTTATTCTTTTTTTTTCTTAGGTGTATATATATATTTTCGTTTTGTGCTTCTTTATTTTTCGTTGTGGTTGTTCTTTTGTATGCCTGTATGTGTATATACTGTC
>AUXN01000523.1:0-10523 GCA_000482125.1 Strigomonas galati
TTAAGAAATATAATAATAACTACTAACAGCTATAAGAGAGAGAGCGCGTAGCTACTACATAGATATATATGCAGGTCTACGCTGGTCCTCCACCACAACGAAACTAAGACACTAACAAAAAGAAGAGAAACTTTTCTCTCAGAAAAGCAAAAGAAAAAGTGTACAATTCACTTAGCAGTGCTGAAGTGAAGGGAGGTTCCTAGATATATATATATATTTTTATTTTTCCTTATTTTTGTCTTTGTCACTATTTCTAATACGCTGTCATTGGATACATATGTAGATGTAGATATACACAAAGAGAGAGAGAGAGAGACAGAGGGAAGGGCACAGTGTCGGCCGCAATTGTACCTCCACACGTACTGCTGTGGCTCCCCTTGTGTTGCTTATCGGACAGAGTATTTCTGAATCTCATGCCAGCGAATCTTCTTTTGCAGGTTGTGAAGGCAGAAGACCAGGCTTTCCGCCGAGGGAGGGCACCCAGGAATCCAGAAGTCGACCGGGATCGCGCGCTCGCAACCACGAAGCACCGCGTACGAGAAGTGGTAGTACCCACCGCCGTTGGCGCAGCTGCCCATGGAGATGACCCACTTGGGGTTTACCATCTGCACGTAAATTTGGCGCAGGATGGGTGCCATCTTGTTCGTGACGGTGCCCGACACGATGATGATTTCTGCCTGGCGCGGGGACGGACGCGGCACGATACCGAAACGATCCAAGTCATAGCGCGCGGCGTAGCAGTGCATCATTTCGACGGCGCAGCACGCTAGACCGAAGGTAAGGGGCCACGGAGAGTACGTCAGCACCCACTCGCATAAGTCGTGAATTGTCATTTGGGCGTACTGAAGCGCATTGTTGGGCTTGCTAGTACCTAACTTGTGGGCGAGGGTGGTCTTCTTTCCCTTCTTAAGGTCCAGACGGTGCGACCACTCGGGGCTACCACGAGAGATCATGGCGCGTCCCTGGCGGGAGAGCGATGTAAAGCGTAGCATCTGGAATTATATAAGTTTCACAGCAGTAGTTGGTTTACTAGACAAGAGATACATGGAACAAGAAAGAAAGAGAGAGAGAGAGAGATAGAGGGAGAAAGAAAGCACGAAAACGATATATTTGCCGAAGAAACAACAACAACAAAAAAAAAAAAAAGTAGGTACTATCCAATGAAGGATGTGGAAAAAGTGGGTATACATTTAAACCGTAGCGTCACAGTTGCATTCAAGGGAAATTTTTGTTAAACATTAACGCTGTTCACTTGTGTCGAAAATTGTAAAGAAAGAGAAAAAAAAATAATTCATTAAGGTTGTGAATATATTCGAGGAAGTATATGTATGTGTGTGTGTGTGTGTGGTGTTTTGTTTTTGTAGTTCTTCCAAGATACAAAAAAATAACAAGTCGTTATTGACTTTCCTTTTTTTTTCTTTTTTTGATAGTGTTTTGTTTCAACAGATATTTTCTTTTTTTGTGGTTGATAAGTAGATCTTCTCTCTGTTCATCGTTCCTTTAGAATCGGTAGATATCATCATTACTATAACCAAGTTCTCTCAACAGGCCACCTAAATCCACCAAGTTGTTCAGATCTGTACCCATTGGCTGGATGTTGAGCCCGCTCGACATGGCAGACATCGTCTTCATGGGTGTACCAGCCACGTGGTTGAGCAAGGCATCTGGACCGCAGAGCATGATGATCTTCTTCTTCTCCTCCGGCGCAGGCATGGAGGCACGCAGCATATCCTTCGTCACGAGCCCGAGGAAGTGGTTCGGCTCGGCAAGCCACTTCTCCTTGTCAATGGCGAGATCGACCGTGTAAAAGAGACGAAAGCGCTTCGGGTAGTCGCGCGCCAGTTGATCAAAGACGCCACGAAGCAAGATGTGACGCTCCGTGCGGTTGCAGAACAGGAAGGAAAGTTTCGTCTTGTCCACCTTGCCGTCATCCCACTTCTCCAACAAGGAGTGGCGGATGATCTGCAGCATCGGCGTGAAGCCCGTACCGCCGGCAACCATTCCCACGTGCTCCCACCGATTCGGCTTGTACTGAATCTTGAAGGCGACGCTGCGAAACAGGAGCTTATCACCAATGTTCATGCCGAACAAGTGGCTTGTCATCAGGCCGCCTTGCTTGCGCTTCACGATCAGGTCAAAGTACCCCTTCGTGTGGTTGGCCGTCACGGGCGTGTAGAAGCGCTGGCACTGGTCCATCGGCTGCACGCCATACTTGTAGCACGCCTGCAGGGTCGAGCAGGGCTTCAGTTAAACTCGTCGTCGCCGTCGTGAAGCAAAAAGCGGAACAGTGCTGTGTCGGATGTAATCGACACAATTTCGCCGAGCTGGTAGGGCTCGTAGCGTTGGCTAAACACTTGACCAGGTCGCTGTTTATTCTTAAAGTGAAGAGGGTTTTCAATACTACGGTAGCAGTCGACCGTGTAGAGGCGTGCACTGGAGGCCCACGCCAAGGAGACGCCTAAAGCACACGACAGCAAAAACTTCATCCACGAAAAAAAAAAATTCAATGTAAAGTTTTCTAAAAGTACCAAAAAAAAATAATAATAATGATAATGGATAATTTGAGGTTCTTGTTCTTTTGATTCTCGAAGAGATCTATACATTGCATCAAAATGCGAGCGTGAAGAGAAAGGAGGGGGGGGGGGAAGAGGAGAAAGAAATCGTTTTTGTGCCAGAAACGACCAAATTTCAAACAGGTGGATTTAGTATATAAAATGTATCATGAATAATAGTGTTCATAAGGTTTAGTAGTGTTAATGGAAATGAAACACCCCTGTATGTATACATTTTTTTTTCCCCTTCTTTTCGAATCACCGTAGACTACCGCTTGGAAGGAAAGCGCGGGATGATGAGAAGGGGATATATATCTATAGTTCTTCATTCTATACCAGTTTGTATATAGAATCTTATAAAGATGAGTAACTACTATGATTATTATTATTATGAAGTACGGATGAGAGCGCACATTTTGAAGAAGGAATGCGAATGATGATGACGGATAATGTGGATGTGTTCGTTGCTGTCTATTCCCCACATCCCATTACCTCACAGGCAGTACCATGCATGGTAAGATCCGTAAAAGAGATCTACAATAGTGCCCTCCGAGAAGTCGCGCTCTGGCACGGCACGGCGCAGCTTCCCAGACGCACTAGTGCCGTTCGCTCCTGCAGAGGAAGAAGAAGTGGGCACTGAAGTAGCAGCCGCTGTCGTGGAAGCAGCCGTCGCCGGCTGGTCGTCGCCAGTCTTCGGGGGCATCGTTTGCCCTTCGCGCTGCCGCCGCCGCATCTGCCGCGGGTGCGAGCGGCGACGGCGTGTGTCGAACACCATCGGGATAGATTGCATGATGTCCACCTTCGCGGGGATGCTGCCTGCCCACATGGACTCCAGGAACAGTAAACAGTTCCGTCCTTCCATCTTGGACACCTCGTTTTGGTCTTCCTCCAACGCAATCTTGAGCAGCGCCTTCCGTATGTCTTCAAACAGGTAATGCGAACACAGGAGGCGCTTTTCCGCCTCCTCGCGCAGGGTAACTAGCTTCTTGCGGGCCTCGTCGGCCTTCGGTCCTGACTGGACCGCTAAAGGGATGCACGTATGAATAGAGGTATGAAATTGATGTGTGGGGAACCGACTGCCGCTCGTAGTCTTGGGGATGCAGTCGGCTGTCAGCAGCTGCTCTGTCAGGTCATTCGACAAGTCGCCGCGGGCGTGGTTAATGGCGTGCTCTTCGCGGGTGCACCGCGAGCAAGTGCAGATAAAGCCGTGATAGCGGGAAAGCCACTTGCGGCGAATCTGCAGCGGCCAGTGCTGCGGAAAGGCGCTGTCGACGGCGACAGTCAACTCTTCGCCCTTAAAGATGAAGCGGTTCGTCGTCACGCACTTCATCGCATCGGACCACCCGCAGTTCGGCTCGCAAGAGTGCCGGAATTTAAGGCGCTGCGTGAAGAGCGCACAGCCGTCGGAATCGCCTCGCCGAGTGCCATACAGGTGCAGAGTGAGCAGCAGCTGCTGGAGGAACACCGCATTGTCCGTAACCAGCAGAGGCAGCTTCTCTACCGTCGGCAGAAGAGGGGCCAGCTCCTGAATACACTCGACAACGGCGGAAGGGATCCAGGACCGGATTTGAAGGTGCACACCTCGCTGCAGCACCTCCACGACTTGTTCCCATCCATCCTCCTTTGTCTGAAGACCACTGAATACGGAGAAACACAGCGGAAGGGTCTTGTGGAGCATGTCAGAAACCTTCCAGCCGCTGCCCGGCAACACATCGTGGTCCGTGGCACCTTCTGTCGCCCCCTCCTGATGCGTCGGGTGCCCTCCTCGCGCGGTAGCGCTTGCTGCCAGCTCGAGCAATGCACGATACAGGGCGCACTCGTAGCGCTCGTGACGGGCGCAGTAGCTTTCCGCGCAGCTCGGCGAGCAGTAGCGCACGCAGTCGCACGCGGCGCACGCCACAGCCTGCAGACCCTGCGACCCAATCATCTCCTTCCCGCACGCCACACAGCACATGGTAGCGGGGGCCTCGGTTGGCATGCCGCCTTCCGGCATCATCACCATCCCCACTTCCAGCCCCGTGGCAGGATCCACGTGCTGGGTGACCGTTTCCCCCATCGTCGATGGGTCCGCAGGGCCCATGACGACGCCGTCCTTGTGCTCCACTAGCCAGTTCGCCGCCGCAAAAGGCAGCTCCGCCCGCGCAAGCGCTAAGCCACGCGGCAGGCCGCCCCGCTCCGAGTGGCACACACGCACCGCTACCTTTTCCATGGAGAGCATGAAATCGACAGGGACCTCCGCGACCGCCTGCTGCGGTACCTCCTGCTGCTGCTGCTCTTGGTCCGCATCGCGCAACGCCTGGCGGATCTCTTCCGGTGGGCTCACCGCGTCGCCAGGCATTGCCTCGCCGGTCAAGGCGTCGTAGACGCGTACCCTACCAGAGACCTCTGGCTTGGAGAGGGTGAGGGTGTTCGGCGTCCGTGGTAGCCGCGTCTCTAGTGGGCACAGATGATCCAGTAGCTCGCGGCCGAGCTCGCGCTCGATGGGTTGCCCCGCCGAGAGGAGCTGTTCACTAATGAGCCGCACCGCTGTCTCGATGTACGGGCCGAGCGACACCTGCAGCGCGCCTTTGGACAGCAGCACCGCGCGCGACAGATAGGAGTGTGCCTCATCCACACTGCACTGGATACCTGCCACCTTAACAACATACCGAAGCGGATCGCGGCGCAGCTCCTCGCCCGTGCGGGTGGGATTGGCCACCTCCTGCTCCTTCAGGCGGTCCACGACGCACATGCCGATGGCGCCGTACGCTTTGGGGATGATGGGGTATGTCGCCAGCAGCTCGCGCGCCGTCGTAAAGCAGTCATCTAGGTCCCCCTTGGTGTGATAGCAAATGCACAGATTGCCCGCAATCTTGACAAACTCCTCGACGGAGTCAAAGTCGGATGCTTTCTTGTCTAGAAAGATACCTATGGCATCCTTAAAGAGCTGAAGGGCACCGTTGTACTCCTTCTGCTCGAAAAGTTCGTTACCACGCACGCGGAGGTCCCTGAGCTCAATGGACACCATCTTTTTTTGGATAGTATAAACAACTACTTTTTTTTTTTCTTCTTCTTCTTCTTCATGTCATTTTTTGTTAAGAATATGAAAAGAAAAAAAAAAAAAGAAGGATAGAAAGAGGGTAGAAAGAGTGTGATGTAAGAGAATGTGTTTTTAGAAGGCCACTTAAAGCACAGCACAAAAAGTAGTTACAGCAGCTGATAAGTGCGGAAAATAAAGTTTCTGAAATTGCTTAACAAAAAAAGTGAATAGCGTTCAATTGGACATTTTGTGTGTGTGTGTGTGTGTGCGTGTGTAAGGTTGTTTAACGATAGCAAGAGAAAAAAAATAAAGGTTGGACAGTTGTGGTGCCCATCCTTTTAGTAATAATAAAAGTGGTTAAACGAACAACGGGGGGAAAAAAAAAACGAAAAGAAAGGATAAACAAAGAAATGAAGGTGTATTCAGATGATACAGGTTATTCATCGCATATCTCTGTGGTGTTTATAGTTTGAGAACGACTTTGCCGAAACTCTTACCCGAGTGCAAGTACGCAACCGCCTCCGCCGCCTTGTCCAGGCCTTCCAATATGTGCGGATCGCAGTGCACCTTCAGCTCACCGGATTCCAAGCGCTGTCGGAGATCCTCATAATACGGCGGGAGGGTTTCGGCAAAGTGGTACAGCAAGAAGCCGTTGAGAGAGGCACTCTTGCCGAGAAGGTTGGCCTTACGGACCAAATCTTCGTCCTCCGTCATCTTCCACGTTGCACCCGTCTTGTAGCCACTGATGGCGCCGATGAAGATGACGCGCCCGCCCATGGCGAGCTGCTGGATGGCAGCCTCGCGCAACGGACCGCCCACACACTCGTACACAATGTCGTATCCGCGTGGTGCCGCACGGCGCAGCGCCTCCTTGAGCTCCTCGGGGCTCACCTTGTAGTTGATGACCGTATCGCACCCGATCGACTTGAGATACTCCTCCTTCTCCGCGGAGCTGCACGTCCCGACCACATGGCAGCCGTACTTGTGCTTGAGCAGCTGCACGGCAATGGTGCCTGTGCCGCCGGCGGCCGCAGTCACAAGCGCCACCTCGCCCTTCCTGGGCTTGCCCAGCTCCCCAATGGATGCTGCCGCTGTGAGACCACTCACGCAGATGGCGAGGTAGTTGGGGTCCGCCTTTGGAACGGGGAAGCACACGTTTGCCGGCACTACCTGGTACTCGCTGTAGCCACCGCGGCAGTAGGCTACGACGTAGTCACCCACGTGCAGATGCTGCACATCAGAGCCCACCAGCTGAACCTGGCCCAGTGCCTCCAGGCCAATAGGGTACGGCGGCGTCAGTACGTCGCCGTACGTATTTTGGATCGCATTGATGTCAGTGGCGTTGACACCCGAGTACACGTTGTGCAGGAGTACCTCGTTGGGCTTGACTTCGGTGGGGATTGGCTGAGACTGGATCTCGGTAGCCTTTTCAAACACAGGGCCTTTCTCAATCACACGCAGCGCACGATACATTCTTATTTACTTATGGATTTAGCAAAACAGTATTTAGATATGAAGAAGTGTATAAATATAGATTCGTTAATTTGCTCTGGTTGGCCAATATCCTAATAATAAGACATGTAATATGAGGAAAACAAACGAAATGGAGAGAGAGGAAGGGGGGGTAAAAAAAAAAGACATCTTTTCCTGCACAGGTAAGCATAACGCAGTCAGAGCATCATCTTTTGATTTACATTATGTAGTGAGCGAAACATGTACAAAATATCGATGTAATTATAGAATATGAAAGCACGCATATCATTGTATTAGCATTCGCTTCACGTCAACCATTTAGGTTGTATTCAACTTGATTTTTCCACGCACACAGGCACACACACACATAGCATTCACTCTTTATTATTATTATTTTTTTTTCCTTCCTCGCCATCCACGACTCGCTCATACTGTTAAAGAGTCAATTACATCGCCCACATGGGCGCGTGCATGAAGGAAAGTGCAACAACAAAGCTAAGCGTAGCCTCACTGATTTTGAAGGTCACCAATGTAATCTACAGCCGCCTCAATGTCCCCATTTGTCGCACACAGGGCATCTAAGCACTGGCTCTTATCCTCAAATCCCATTTCGGCGAGCGCGTTCAACTCGTCTTTGTACTTCTCGATGAGCTCCTTCTTTTCATTTTCCGTTAATGGCTTCTTGATGCTATTCGGTAAGGTGTGCGACGGTGGAGCAGGCGGAGCAGGCGCGACTAGCGCACCAGTGGCAGGACCTTGAGGCAGCTGGTTGGCACCCGGGTTGCTGCCCCAGTTCCAGCCGCCGGCATTATTGCCACCGAAGTTAAGAAATGGATTAAACATGTTTGCTCCACCAGGAGCACCGCCGTTGGCTGGAACACCACCTCCCCCAAACATGGGGTTGAATGCGTTCATGTTGCCGAAGCCGCCCATCGGAGAGGGGGCTGCGGCCCGCGGCTGGCTCCACGGATCCGGGATGGCCTCCTTGTTCGTGTCTTGGTCGTCTTTGGGGCGCACGCTCTCCTCCGAGGTCGCGTGCAGGTCACTCTCGTCGCGGGTCACTGCGCTGTCCATCTGACGGTTGACGCGGTACATGTAGTCATCCAACATCTGCTGGCCCCCCGGCATGGCAGATATCTGTGCCATTTGCAGGTTGAGTGTGCGGCTCATCTCGCGGCGTTTGTCGGGGTCGAGTTGCGACATGAGAAGCTCCTTCATCGTCTCTGGGTCCTTCAGCATTTTCGACGCCTCTGGGTTCTTCTCCAGCACCTTCTTCACACCAGGTTGCGCGCCTAGCATCATGTCCGTGAGTTCTTTATTGCCTGCCATGGCCTCTACGAGAGGCGCCATCATCTTGGCCTTTTGGCGCTCCTCGTTCTCCATCGCCTTCTTTTCCTCGCGATCAGGCATCAGCGCACGCAAAGCTTCCGCGCTGCCCGACTCGACCTTGGGATGCCGTGTCACGTGGCAGAACAGTTTTCGTGGTGCGTCTTTTTGCGCCGCCACCACTGGGCCGTCAATGACGCCGATCACATCGCCCCACACCTCCGTGTTATCGTGGAGCAGCTTCCCTTTATAGGAGATGTTTACTACTACGTTTTCAGGCGCGCCGATCATAGCCTCAATGATGCCACGAACGTCTCCGACGAGCATGTCATCTTCCACAACGAGGGTTTGCTTCTCGCTGCAATTCGAAATGATGGTGTATTCCATTTTCCACTATTTTTCGGAAAGACAATGGAAATGAGAGAAAAAAAAAAGGAGAGGGGGAAGTAAACGAACCAAAGTTGCAGAAGAGAGTGTTGACTAGTATGATTTTACAACTGCACGACAAGCATTGTGTACAAAAAGACAACTGCCAATGTGAATATATATATATATATGTATATGTGTATGTGAGTATGTGATGATTAATGTAATTACTTTACACACCCAAGGACAATAGTTGGTTCAGGTCCTTGAGTTGCAGCTCATGTCGTAAATACTGTGTAAGTGTCTCCTTTTTCTTCAATGCAGTCAACACGTCCTCACAGTCCTCGAAGCTTTCCTGAGGCAGAAAAAAATTCTGCAGAAACCGTCCTTCCTCCCTGTTGAGATCCTCTATTACCTGTAGAGCCAGCGCGTAGGCTACCAGTTGCGATTCCACCAACCGCGGCGGCGTCACCTCCTGGTTTCCCTTTTCCGCCACACATTGCAGTTTTGTAGAGACGTTACGAAGAAACAGCTGAGCGTTCTTGGATAACACTGAACTGTTGGCGACTTGCATGCTCACACAGCTGGCAGTGACAAGCCCTACGCTCTGGGCGGTCGCGGACAGCCAAAACGGCAGAGATGAACGGCCTGGTGCAGACCCGTAATGGTCCAGCACTTTCGCTGCTAGAAGCATCGGTGGAGGCAGCGCATTGGCGATCAGCGGGAGCGAGTAGCCGAAGGCCGACCGGTGCGGGTTACATTTCATGGAGTCCTTCTCCTTGTGCACGTCATACAGACGTGTCGCTGGATTGGCAAACACAAGAAACGTGGGCCAGTACTTATCCGCCTCCCTCCTGTCCTCCGCTAGCGACATGGGCAACTCTAGCGTGTCGTCGCCCATGATAGAGCAGCCGTGTTTCCTCAGCATTTCGCGCTCCTTTTCGTGGTGTTCGTCGTAACTCGGCCGTCTCCGCTTGTCGCACGGCACCTTGTGATCACGCGAGGGTTTGCTATATGGATCCGTCTCACGTGAGGGGACGTGCTCCTCCAAAGCAGGCAGGATAATGCGGCGCAGATCGATCCGTTCGTAGCCGCCGACAAACACAACAGCGTGAGGATTCCAACACGGCATGGCGTGAGCACTGTCATTACTATCGCAGAGCCATGGGCAGTGCATTGACGTAACGTCAAAATAATGGTGCAGTGCTTTCCACAAGCCCGACGACCCAAAAGCGCCCGTCGTGCTAAATGCACTGCACGTCCGTCCGACCTCACCTTTCCAGTCAGAAGGCGCGTGGTGTTCCAGCTGTGCATTGATATCAATTGAGCTCCCTCTACCTGAGCCACATTCGTTCCTCTTTACAGGTGCGTGTGTGCTATCGACAGTGTGGCCGTAGAGACCAGGGTTGAATGCTATTGTGGCAAACGGGAACGCGGCTGTGATTACTTCCTCCACCTGTTCCCAGTGTTTGTTAGCCAGCGGTGTGGCTGCTCCAAACCATTTTTTATGCATGGGGTTGTGAACATTCAAAGTAAAAATAACGGAATTCCAGTACTTGTACAGTGGAGAAACGAGGGGGGTTAGGGGAAAAAAAAAAGACAGAGGGAGAGAGAAGGAGAGATGAGTAGCAAGGAGTTTAATGAAAAGTTATCGGAATACATTACAAAAAAAAAAAAANAAAAAAGTGTACGTACTCCATCGGCAATTGTGTGTCAGTGTGCTGTATTAGTATCATCGACAATAAAAGTGTTGAGAAATGTGTGTATGTATGTATATATATATATAT
>AUXN01000524.1:0-10521 GCA_000482125.1 Strigomonas galati
CAACAAGGGAGGTTCTATCAGCACACATGGCTTTTAGAAGTGAGGGAAAAACGTGAATAAATAAATAAATCAATATATAACAGAAAAAAAAGAAGAAGTAAAAAGTAAAAAGAAAAAAAAACGCAATCACAAAAGTTCTATACGATTGCCGTTAGATCTATTTAGACTGATAGATGAAACTCTAAAAGTTTTTTTATTTTATTTTTTATGCTGTATATGTATATATATAGATCATTAAAATGAAACTCCAGAGAGGAACGCACATACGCGTGCTAACTAAATACATATATTTGAGTATACGTTTGCAGTTGAAAAGAACTGCATAAAAGAGAAAAAAAGAGTATATATGTTGAAAATAACAATAAAAAAAAACTTATATTTAATTAGTTGTTAATGTTATGTCCCTCTTTGGAAGCTTCACTCTTGTGCTCTCCGTCTATCCTTACTCTACACCTCGTACGCTTTGCAGAGAAGAAGAAGAAGAAGAGAAAAAAAAAAAACACCATCTATATAAAATTCTTCTCCGCCGCCGCCGCGACGCCCGCCGGACGCCGCTCCAGCCCCTGCCGCGGCTGCTCCCTGTGGTGCGACTTGTCGGCCCACAGCTTGGCGTACTCGTACGCGGTAGATGCGAGGAAGCCGTCGACGATGCAGGCGCCGATGTTGAGGGAGAGCCCGCTGAAGAAGACGAGGGGCCCGTGGGCGCGGTAGAGCTGCCGCGTGACGGACCACAGCGTCGCGTGGCGCACGACCTGCAGGTTCGTCCGCACGACGAGGTACGGGTTGAAGAGAACGGCCGTGCTCGCGCTCGTGGCGAGGGAGGCGGCGGAGTTGAGCAGCAGGTTGTCGTCCGCGGAGCTGGCCCAGCGCGGGAGATGCTGCGCGCGGGGGTGTTGCAGCAGCGGGGCCGCCGCGCCATAGAGGACGCCCTTGAGGTAGCCGTAGAGCATCCACCACACGGCCGTCCACTGGCAGCCGACGACGAGCGTCGTGCCGAGCCCGGCGAAGACGGTGCGCAGGCCGCGCTCGCGGTACATGGCGCGGAAGGTCTGCTGCATGCTCGGCGTCTGCGGCCCCACGTGCGTCATCTGGCGGAAGCCGACGATGCTGAGCGGCACGTAGACGAGGCGGCAGGAGAAGTCGGCCACGTAGGCGGCGGCCGCGTCGCGGGCGGCCTCAGAGGAGAGGTTCGCCCGCTCCCGCGCGTACTCGAAGAGACCGAGGTAGATGACCTCGCTCAGCGCGCTGCCGACGGCAAAAGCGGTGAGGCCTTTGCCGAGGCCGCGGCAGCCGCCCTCCTGTCTAAAGATGCGCTCCAGCACGCGCAGGGTGGAGAGCTTGTTGGCCGCCGCGCACGTCTGCTTGCGGGCGAGGGCGAGGTTCATGGGCTGCTGCAGCACCATCCGCGCCACGCAGAGAGAGAAGCCGTAGAAGAGGAAGGCACGCTGGTCTAGGTCCGAGTAGCTGCGGTTGACACTCGTCGTGTGCTCGTGTGGGGGGTGCGGGCTGTCGTCCAGCAGCGCATGCTCAATCTCCGTGAGGGCTTCCATTCAATGTATGAAGAGGGAAACTAAAGAAAGTAAAGGAAAAAGAAAAGAGAAAAAGGGGGAAAATTAAAAATTAAAAAAAAATACAGAATAGCTTGGGTATAAATAAATAATACTGCACGAATCCTATTACAAGAGAAAGAGGGAGAAAAGAAAAAAAAAAAGAACGATGATGCGTTCAGAATAACAAAAATTAGAGAAGCAAACAAACAAATGAGGCGGTAGTATCATAAAAAAAGAGAAAAAGACAGATAAAAGCGATTTCACACATTCTTATGTTGGAGCTAAAGTTTTATGTATGCATTATTGTTATCACAGCCGGAAATTAATCATAGTTTAATTATGTATTTAATAGTTGTTTTTACTCGATTATGTACAAACATGAACAATTAATTTAGTTAGATTTAGATTTTAAAGTAAGATTTCACTCTTCCCATCCATTTATTTATTTTTTTGTTGTTAGTGATTTTTTTTCCTTTTCAGTTTTTGTTATTTAATTTTATGTATAAATATATATATATATATATATTTTTCACGTTTACTTCTTCGATTTGGTGGAAGGGCTGCGAGAGGCAGACTTAAGCTTCTTCTGACCCTCCGACCCGCGCCCCTTCGCCGGAGACGGGGACACGGCGTCGAGCACGATGCTGCCGGAGCGGTCGCTGTCCTTCTGGGCGGACCGCTGCGGCGTCGCTCTCGCCTCTACCTTCGGCGAGGGCGTCGCGGCCGCAGCCGGCTTGCTGGCGCGCTGCGGCGTGCGGGCCGGGCTGCTGCTGCCGCCCGCCTGCGGCTTCTCGCCGTCCGTCTCATCCGCGCGCGGCCGCTTGCGCTGCGCCGCCGGCACCGCCTGCAGCTGGCGCGTGAAGAAGTCCGTCTCGAAGGGGATGCCCAGGCGCTTCAGGTGGGCGTTGTTCGCCTTCTCCGTCTGCGCCGCCTTGATGAGCTGCGCGATGGGGGCCTTGGTCGCGACGTACTGCACGATGGGCTTGCCTTTGGTCGCGTAGGCGTAGGCGACGGCGCGGCGGCGCGCGACGAGCTCCTTGGAGGGCATGGGCCGGTGCATGGTGACAATGGAGGCCTTGAGGGCACGGCCGCCGAGGGCCATGCCGTGGCACTCCTCCAGCACGATGGGCAGCACGTCGGGCGTGTCGAACTGCACGTAGGCGATGCCCTTGGACTGGTGCGTGCGCTTGCTGCGCACACAGAAGCAGTTGAGCACCGTCGCGCCGAACTGGTTGAGGAACTTGTAGAGCTGCGGCTCCTGGAACTCCGGGGGGAGGAAGCGGAGGCGGAGGGCAGGGTAGGCCAGCTTGCCGCCGCTGCGCTTCGCCTTCACGAAGGGGTTCTCGCTGTCGTCGTCGTCGTTGTCGCTGCCCTCGGCGCTGTGGTTGCTGCTGTCGCTGTTGCTCTCGACCTCGTCCATGTCGTCGTCGCTGCCCGACACCTTCTCATCTTTGTCCTCGTCCTCGTCCTTCTCCGCGGCCGCGGCTGCCTTCTTCCTATGCTTCGCCTCCTGCGCCTTGGCGTGCTGGCTGGTGATGATGCCCTTCTTGGCCGCGCGCTGGGCCGAGGCCTTGGTGACTACCGCGCCGCCCTTCGCGGGGGCGCTCTTCTTCTTCATCTCCTTTCCTACGTGCACCGTCTCGACCTTGTCCTGGACCTCATCGGCGAAGGAGAGTTTCTTCTTTTGTTTCGGCGGCATCACGGAAGCAGAGCGTGAGTTCAACAAGTGGTTTGACGAATGGCCACACAAGCTATATATATATATACACGTATGTATAAGTGAAAGTTATACTTATCCTTTTTTTTCTTCTTAAGAAGTAAAGAAAAGAGGAGAGAGAGTAAAAGGTATATTTTTTGAAAGGTAAACATAGTAAAAAGAGAATAAGCTACAAAAATTATTGAATATTCTCTGTTTACTTCTTTTTTTTTTTCCAGGTAAAATTAATCTTTTTTTTTTGTGTTTGTGTGTGTATGTGTGGAATATCTTACATAGATAGAAGTATACAGGGGGTACAGTGTACAGTAGCGTATATATATATTTTTTTAATGTTTGTGTTTGTGTTTGTTTGTATGCTCTACTTCTACTTCTTCTCCACAAATCGCTCTTGGAACCACCCCATCGCCTTGGTCATCATCTGCTGCGTCTCCTCCGACGACGGGCTGAGGGCGGAGGTGTCCGCCCAGTCCACGTACAGGCGCCACACGATATGCTGCGCCATCCCCGCCAGCTCGAGCAGCACCGCCGCGTCGTCCGTCGCGGCCGACTGCTCGTGCGCCAGCGCGGCGGCGGCGGTCACAAGCGCGAGGTCGGGCGCGTACTGCTGGAGGAGGGTCCGCCACGCCTGGCGCGTCTGCGCGACGTCGAGGGACACAGTGCGGGAGGGCAGCGGCTCGCCGCCTCGTGCGCCGACCGTCAGCTGATAGAGCCACTGCACGCGGTGGGCGACGGCAGGGGCGAGCTGCAGGTCGTGCGCGACCGCGGCCGCGCGCTGCGGCCCCGTCTCCGCCGCCACGACAGGGTACACCTCGAGCACGGCGGCCGCGAGGTGGAAGGGAGAGGTGCGGTGGAAGAAGCCAGAGACGTCGAGCGTGCCGAGGAGAGGGTGCGTCCAGGCCGCGCCGCTGTCCGCCGCGGTGCCCAGGAAGAGCACGACCAGCGGGGCGGAGCTGCTGTCACTGAGGTAGCGCATGAGTACAAGGGCGAGAGGGGCCGCAGAGGGGTCGGGCAGGAGGGCGACCGCGCCCGCGAGCTCGCGCGCGAGGACGGCCTTCGTGCGCGCGTCCCCGCCCGGGCGGGAGAGGGCGGTGCCAAGGCCTAGCAGGAGGTCGCCCAGCGTCTGCTGCGCGGCCTCCAGCACGTCGCGCAGCACGTCTTCGCCGCCCTCGTCCCCCTCCTCGTCCATGAGCTTCTGGATGCGCTCGAGGCCGGCGCGCAGCCAGGCGGCCTGCAGCACCGTGTAGTACGGGTCCTCGCGCAGCCCGCTCGGCGCGGAGAGCGGAAAGAGAAAAGGCAGCGTCGCGTCGATGGAGACGAGCAGCGGGCTGCCCGCCTGCAGCTGCGTCACGGCGAGCGCGGCGCCGGTCAGACGCACCTTGGCCGCCTCGTGCGCGAGCGCGGCCGTCACGTTGTAGGTCGCGATGGAGAAGAGCGAGGCACGCAGCAGGGCGGCGTCCTCGCGCAGGGCGCTGACGGCGCGCGTGCTCGGCCGCAGCAGCCGCGCGACGAGGGCACGCAGCAGCATGAGGTAGCTGCAGCGCGCGTCGGGCTGGCTGTCCGGGGCAGCGACCACCACCGCCTCGTACACGTGCGAGAGCAGCTCCGCGAGGAGGCTGCCGGACTCGCTCGTGTGCGCGAAGGGCAGCACGGCCGCATGCAAGAGGGAGGAGAAGAGCTCCACCTGAGGGTACGGCACGCGCCGCAGCACGCCGCGCACCTCCCCGCTGGAGAGCACGTCGTGGCGCAGCATGTTGATGGCCGTGTGCGCGCCGCTGTCGGAGAGCTGCGAGAGGATGGCCGCGAAGAAGGCGATCGCGCGGCGGTTGAAGCCGCTGGGCACGCCCTCCTCCTTGCGCAGCAGCAGCTGCTCCACCAGCGGCTGGATCCCTTGGCTCTCCGTTGCCGCGAGCTCCGCCGCCTCGTCGCTGCGGGACAGGAACGCATTCCAGACCGCCTGCTGGACCACCTCCGGCAGCGTGCCCTCCTGCTCCGCGAAGAAGGCGACGAAGGAGGGGCAGGGCGGCGGCACCTCTGCCGGGCCGTCGCCATGGGCGGCCGCCTGCAGGGCCTGCTGCACCTGCACCTCCGCCCACTGCAGTAGCGTCATGGCCCCGCCTGCCGTCGCCGCGGCGACTGTCCTGCCGCCGTCCTGGGCGGCAGTCTGCACAATGGTCGTCGGCCGCTCCGCCGTGCGCAGCGACACGTGCAGGTCGACGTCCGCGCGCTCGCCGACAGGGGAGGGCGAGGAGAAGGGCACGCGCGGCGAGGGCCCAGGGCGGCGCGGCGCGGAGGCGGCCGTGCTCCTCCCGGCCGAGCTGTCCCACTGCGCGGCTGCCGCGTCGGCACTATCTCGCTGGAAGAAGGCGCGCCGGGCGGCGGCAGCAGCCTCGTCAGCGGAGGAGGGCGCTGGGGCGGCCGCGCGGGGCTTCTGCTCCGCTGCTGGCGCTGTCGGCTGGTGCCGCTCTGCTGCTGTCGCGTTGGGCTTCGGCCCCGCAGCGGCAACAGCGGCCGTGGGGTCGAAGGGCAGAGGCGCCTGCACCGGTGGTGTCTGCAAGGGCACGGCCGGCCGTACGTGCTTCCCGGTAAAGATGGTGTACAGGCGCAGCAGCAGGGCCTCGGCCGCGTCGGACTGACCTTCCATAATCTTTTGCGTGACCGCATCTTCTAATGGGCATCCATTTTTCTGAAACGCCTTCTGCAATAAAAACCAATTGCTCTGCTTGGTCGCGGAGCTGTTCGTGTTCACGAAGGAGTGCATGGAAATGTTCTTCCAGTACCGCGAGCAGAGCTCCGCTACGAGGAAACCGTTAAGCATGTCGCGCTTCGGGTTCTTGAGGGGGCGGGAGAGCTGCAGGGACTGTATCCAAAGGACAATCTCACGAGGCAGCTGCACCCCTTCGCGGCCGGTGCTATGGTGTTGCTGGAGCTCCGAGGTAGGTATTTTTCTCGCGTCCATCATCTTCTTTTTGAATGTTACTTTACCAGATGCGTGTGTATATTCTGTTTTGCGTTGTGGTCTCTCTAAGGTCAGAAGAAAAAGAAAAAAAAAAAAACTGTATGTTTTACAGTGATAACAAATGATAGCCGTACGTGCGAAAGAAGAGACCAGATGTTTTGTTTGCTTTTGAAAGAGAACCAAAGTAGAAAAAGAGAACATGGGAATTAGGATAGGGATAATAATTGGAAGAATCCAACACATACACACACACAAAACAGAGAAAAAAAAAACAACAACCTTTTTTTTTGATTTATTTATGTGAAACACATTTATTACGATTTAAGTAATTATTATTTATTTCTGTGTCGTTAACATAACAAAAAACAACAGCAACTACATTTTTTACACACCCATTGTTCGCTCACCAAAAAAAAAAAAAAAAAAAGAACAGTGAAAGAGAGACGGAGAAAAAGAGCTCAGCATCCCTCAAAGTCAACCAGAAAACCCAGAAAAACAAAAAGGAGGAACACTACACACAGACGTGCTCACTGAAATATATACCGAATCGAGTCCCACAACTTGCGTGGGGCCTGTCGTATGTGCCGAACCGCCTTCTTGCGGTAGTACCGCCACAGGAGCGGCACGAACTGCACACTCCCAATACCTAACGTCCCTCCTCCGGGCACACTCTTCTCCGTCTTGGCGTCGCTGTCAGAGAAGCGCAGGTTCTCGCGCATCTTTTCCATCTCAGCGAAGTGCTCCGCGGTGAAGCCGTGCGAGCCGGCAGCGTGGGCCGCGTCCTCGCGGATGCGGGCGTTGCGCTGCGCCTCCTGCCGCCGCAGCGCCCGCATGCGCTGCGCGTACTCTTGGAAGCCGACGTCTTGCGCGTCCAGCTCCTGCGCCGCTTTGGTGGCCGCTGTCGTCGTGACGCTGCGTTGCCATGGGAGGGTGAAGCCGCGCAGGCTGAGGGAGGACCCCGGCGCGACGAAGCTCGCGGCGACGGAGGCCATGTCGTCATGGTGTGTGCTACCACCAGCGGCCGCGGCGGCAGACGAGGCGGAGGCTGTGACGCCAGACTCGATCAGCTTCTTTAGTGTCGTGTACGCCTCCGTCAGCTTGATCATGTCCGCGGTGGCCTTCTCGCTCTTGTCAATGTTCTGGTCAGGGTGTCGTTCCTTCGCGAGGGTGATGAAGCGCTTCTTGAGCTCCTTCTTGTCTGTAGGCGGCACCTTGAAGTTCATCGTCTTGCAGGCCACACCGATGGCCATCGCGTGGAGGGCACGGCAGCGGTGCAGCATGGGCCGGTAGTGCGCGAGGGTGTGAGGAGGTTTCTCTTCTGTTCGTCCAAGTATGGACGCTACGGATTGTACACCTGAAGGAAAAGAAGGAAGAAATGAAAAAGAGGGAAGAGAGGGAGAGGTGCAACAGCAACAACAACAACAGAAAAAAAAAGTAAATGTGATTAGGCAGTGAAAGCAGACGAACACAAAAAAGGCCCAACAACAATAGAGGGAATGTAAAACATGAAGGATGAAATACTCTTACATTGGAGTTAGGTAAGAACCGTCTCGCTCTCTCTATGTCACACAGCCATGACAAGCACATCCACACCGTAGACTAACGAAAAGCGCCGTGTGGCCTCATCCACGCGGTCGAGCCACGCGTCCGTGTCGGCGCCCTCCTCGTCGTCCTCCCCTGCCGCCGCGTCCGTCACCAGCACGGAGGCGAGGAACTGCTGCACAAGCTGGCAGGCGCGGGAGAGCTCTGCGCAGGCGATGTGGACGACAAGCGGGCTTCGGTCGAGCGCGACGCCGTGCTGCCGCTTCGCCTGGTAGTAGTCCAGCACGTAGTCGTACGTGGCCATGTCCGCCGCGACGACAAGGTCGAAGTAGCGCGTGTGCACGCCTGCCTGCACCGCCTTCGCCAGGCTTGCCTCTGCCACCGCGAAGGAGGAGGAGAGGTAGCGGTACGGCCGCACGGCGCCCGCCTCCGCCAGCGTCGACGGGCGGCCACTGAGGGCCTGCACTGCCTGCTGCAGCGTGGCGGTGTCGTCGCTCTCGGCCGCCTCCTCTACCAGCGACGGCGATGGCGACGGGGCAGCCGCGGCGGCCGTGCTCGCGCTCACGCAGACGCAGGAGGCAAGGTTGCCACAGCGGAGGGCGAGGTGGGCAAAGAGGGACGCGGCAGTTACAGCGGTGGCACCGGCCTTGCTGCGCTCGCCTGCGCCGTCCACAAGGTGCACATGATACTTCTCCATGTGTGTGTGTGTGTGTGTGTGTGTGTCTTTTTCAATCGTGATAATACTACTAATAAAACAAGGTGCGTAAAATTGTTACAGGAAAGAGGAAGGAGTAGAAAAAAAAAGAATCATAACCATTAGCAGTTTTTTTTTTTTTTTTTTAAATGCATGCCTAACAAAATCACGAAACAAAGAAACGAAAGAAAAGTTTTTCAAAGGAAACATATGTATTTAATAAAGTTCTTTTGAATCTAGCAAAAACGGCAAAAAAAAAATCTACACACATATAGTTATTTATAAAATACAAATAGTATACATTTACACTGCACTCCTCGCACTGTCTGTGCATCACTGAGCGAGCTGCTTCTCTAGCTTTTGTTTTCGCTCGTAGATCTCCTTCTTCTCCTTCTCGATCGCGGCGGCACGTTCCTGGGCGGCCTGCAGGCGCTGCCGCAGCGCCGCGCTAGCCTCCTCCTTCGCGCGGAGAAGCGCCCTCGCATGCGCTGCCTCTGCCTCGAGCGCCCGCTGCTGCCTGTCCTGCTCGCTGCCCTCCGCGGTGGCCTGTGCGGCAGCGGCGCGCCACTTGTCGCGGACGGCCGCCCGTGCGTGCAGCGCACGATCGAGCTCGTCCTGCGCCTCGCCACGCGCCTCCTCCAGCGCCGCTAGTTCTTCTTGTGCGGCCCGCCACGTCTGGGCGGCGCGCTGCTGCTGCTGCTGTATTTCGAGGCGGCGGGCGGTCGCCTGTTGCAGTGCGAGCTTCGCGTCGCCCTCCGCCTTGGTGCGTTCCTCGTAGAGCGCCCACGTGGCCGCCAGCTCCGCCGCGAGCTCCTCCCGCGCGCGCGTGACACGGCGCGCCTCCGTGCGGCGCTGCTCGAGCACCCGCGCCGTCTCTCCCAGCGCCACCTGCTGCCCCTCCACCGTCTGCTGCCACTCGTCGGCCTGCTGCTGCAGGGCGCACTGCTCCGTGCTTGCCTGCGCCTCCCACTCCAGCACCCGCAGCTCCGCCTCCGCCTGCCGCTCGCGGGCCTGTGCGGCGGCGAGAGCTGCCGCGCCGTCCTCCCGCCGCCGCGCGAGCTCGTCGTGCGTCGCCTGCCACGCGGCTGTGGTCGTGTCGGCCGCAGCCTGCACGTCCTGGTACACCCCCACGAAGGCCACCGTCGCCTCCCGCACCTGCCGGGCGAGCAGCGCCAGGTCTAGCTCCTCCTCTGCCGGGGGCGGCGGCAGGGACGGCAGCGGGCACGGCACGTCCAGCAGCTGCGCCGTGTCGTAGAGGTCGAGCAGCAGCGCCTGACAGCGCTGCAGTGCCCCGGAGAGAAGAGCGGCCGCGACGGGCACGCCCTCTTCCACCGCCTGGGCGCAGCGCACGAGCTGCTCTGTCTGCTGCTCCCGCCGGTGGGCGTAGTCGCCGGAGGGGGCAAAGAGGTCGCGTGCGTGCCGCATCAGGGCGCCGCGCCGCTGCTGGAAGAGCGCCTCGTTGGCGGCCTCCGTCGCCTCCAGCTCCCGCAGCTGCCCTGCCAGATACTGCAGCTCGCTCTCCAGCCGTATCTTGTCGATCTCCAGCACGCTTGACAGCACCTCGCGCTGCTGATGGTAGTGGTCACGGTCGTCGCGCTCTCGTAGGGGCGCAGCAGCAGCAGAGGGAGTAGTAGGTGGCGGTGCTCGGGCAGACTGTGCGGCGAGCATTGCTCGGCCCCAGACAAGGAGTTCATCTATTTTATTATCTATCATTTTTTTTTGTTTTTTGGTGAGTGTGTAAATTTAGTTATCTGCTTAGTACTTTTGCCGTAAAGCAAACGAACAAGAAACAAGGTAAAACCAAAGAGAGAGAGAGAGAGAAGAACGTTTTTTACATCTACATACAGTTGTGCATTTTATACATACCTCATTTTTGTTCTTTTTCTGTAATGATGTATGTATGTGCTTACATTCATTTAGGTGATATCAGTTTTTTTGTTTGTTTGTTAGGTTTTACCTTAATTACAAATAAATTACTAAAATATAGAAATTTGTCGCCTAGCTACAGCTTAGCCTATACTATTTTTGTTGTTGTTGCTTCTGTATTTATTTTCTTTTCTGT
>AUXN01000525.1:0-10498 GCA_000482125.1 Strigomonas galati
AAAATAAGCATGTGCACCCACATATGTATATATGTATACAACAGAGCCAACTGAGGTACAACAAAAAAGAAAAAAGTAAAGGTTTCCCTTTTCCCACAAACGTGCATGTAGTTGCTTTCGTACTTTTTTTGTTATTGTTATTATAAATATTATGTGTCTATGTTTATATATAAATAAATAGAGTTACAACCAACTAATGAGATATTACACGCACGAGGAAAAAAAAATGATATGGTATGTTTTGTAAAGAGGCGCGGCCACCAACTGCAGGTCTAGTAGCTCACTTCTGGCCTGCCTTTTTTTGTGCCGCTATCACCATACGAATCTTCTTTTGAGTCAGCATGCGCTGCTCAGCTTCTAAAATCTTCTTAAAGTCCCCCTGCGGCGCCCACGTGAAGTTGCTACGCTCGTCGCGGTGCCGCGCGTACATGTCGTCGACGCACCCGCAGCGGTACTTCTCGCGGCCGGACCCGCAGGAGCACTTGCCGTCCTCGGTGCCGCACAGCCGCACAATCGCCGTCGTGCCGTCCGGCTTCTTCTCCTCTACGGACACCTCCTCCAGCAGCCGTATCATCGGCATCCCGACCGCGTGCGCCGTCGGCGTGAGGCCGAAGCAGTCGCGGTGGAAGCGCTCCGCCCCCTTCTCCAGCAGCCACCGCGCGAGCTCCACGTTGTCCATCTGCACGGCGGCGAGGAGCGGTGAGCGGCCCCAGCGGTCGTACACGTTGACGCTGCCGCCGTACTGCGACATGAGCTCTAAGATCTCCATCTGCTCCGCGAGCACGGCGATGTACATGGGGCTGTAGCCGTGGAACATCTCCGACATGGCCGGCTTCTCGTCCTGCAGGAAGGACATGTTGTTCGGGTTCGCGCCCGCCTTGAGGCAGCGCTCGCACAGCTCCAGGTTGCCGGTTATGACGGAGAGGAGGAGAAAGGTCGCGCCGCTCAGCGGCCGCGTCGACGAGGAGCTGACCGCCTGCGGGCACAGCTGCTCAAAGAAGAAGCTGACAAAGGGCAGCGGGTCCGAGATACGCTTCTCCACCTCCGTCGCGCCGCCCGTTTCCTGCCCACTGAGGGTCGCCTCGAAGCCCTTCATGACAATGCTAAGTTGTTTCTCCGACAAGGACACAGTGCGCGTCGTCGTCCGTATCTGGTTGAAGACGGCGAAGGTGGTGGGCAGCTTGCTGGAGAAGTAGCGGATGTAGCGGCGGTTCGGCAGCGACTCGTAGGCGGCGGCCATGTCGATGGTGCCGTCCTCGCGGCGCGTGATGTCGCCGGACATGAAGCCGTCCTTCATGCCAGCGAGCAGCTCCGACATGTGGCTCTCGGAGAAGGGGCGCTGCGCCAGCATCCGCATCGTCTCCTCCACGTTGACGGACTGCTGTTTACTATGTTGTGATTCCTTTTTAGGCATTAGAATGTAACCTACTTCTTTTTTTTTTTTTTTTTTTTTTTGTAGGAGAAAGAAAAGAAAACGGTGATTACGAGCACAAATACATAGCAAAACTGCGTCATCCATCTAAAAAGATAGCGAGGCACACAAACATAATAAAAGTGGTTTCGTGTGATTGTGGAATCTGAAGAAGGGGAAAAAAAAAAAAAAGACAATATAAAGAACAGAAAAGACCATCTAGTAGCGCCAAAAAAGAAAAGAAGATTTTGTTTGCACAAATTCATTAAAGAGCACCCATACAAAATAAATATATAGAAGCAAATAAAAAGGTACACCCATACCCGAACAGGACAGTATTTTATCTAGTTCGTGGCAGGCTTCCCCTCACGTCTAGCGATTTCATTCTTGAGCTCGCCGTAGCGGTGATACTCCGCCGTGAAGCCGCGCCGGTCGCGCCGGTTCGGCCGCTCACCCTTCACCCGCTCGAACTCGCTCTCGAAGCGGTGCAATACCTGCTTCAGCCGCCGCTTCTCCACGTTGAGGTCGGCGTCGCTCAGCTGCTCTGCCGGCGTCGTGCCGATGGGCACGCGCGGGATGGAGCTGCCGATGTCGTTCGCGTCCGCAGCGGCGGTGGCCCCGCCGTTGTTGTTGGCCGTGGTCGCCGTCGACGTGTTCGCAATAGTCTTGGCGGACGTCAGCGAAGTGTCGTCCGCGCCAGCGGCAGAGGAGCTGAGGCGCGTGGTGGCGGAGTTGTTCACGCCGGACAGCACGCTCGCGTCGCTGTTGCGCACCGTCGTCGACGGCGCCACCGACACACTCTGCTCCACCGTGTTGCTGCGCGTGCTCATGCCGCGCGCCTCGGTCGCGCTCACCTTCCCCTTGCTCACCTTGTACAGCTCGTATATGGACCGCAGCGGCGCCTTCTGCTCCGCCGTCACGTCGGCCTGCCCGGTCGCGTCGCGCACACAGCCCTCCCACTCGTGAATGCGCTGCTTCATCTCCTTCTTGAAGATCTTGCACTGGTTGTCCGTCATGCCGCTGATGGCCGTCGTCAGCTGCGGGTCGCCCGACTCCTTGGCGAGCTGCACCGACATGGCCTCGCCGCGGTACTCCGCGAGGAGCTGCGTGCCCAAGAAGTTGGGCGACGCCGCGCGAGGGCCGTAGAGAGACTCGATGCGGTTGCGCTGCTCGCGCTGCAGCGAGCGCACGCTCTCGATGGTGGCGCGGCTGTGCGCGCGGAAGTCCGAGTCCACCTCGTGCGTCTGTGAGAAGGACAGTGCGTCAATCGTCTGCGCGACAGCGAGAGAGAAGAGATCTTCGTCTACCATGATGGAAGGAAAGGGAAGTGGTGGGAATGTAAAATGAAATGTATGTGTATGTGCAAAGAAGGCTGCTGCACAGGTATAAATGTATGTGCGCAGGTTCGTCTAAACAGAGTATATATATATATATATAATGTAAAAAGGATATTCTAATGACTATATTCTAAAAGCGAAGAGGTGAGGAAAAACAAGCATGTGGCACTTACAAATTTCTGAATACAACCGTTGATGTGACAGAATGTTTCTTCTGAGTCCCTTGGCATTTTTGTTTTTGTATGTTTGCGATATTGTTGTTGATATGGTGGCATTTCTTTTTTTTTTTTTTTTTAATCTTACTTGATCTCGTTAGATTTATGTACTAAGTTACTAATATCATGAAATAGACAAACAGAAAAGAATTCAATATGTGAAAAAAGAGAATATATATATGCACGGGTAGACAGCTCACCCCCACTTGGTTAAACTGTTATATTTGCTTAATTTTGTGTTTTGGTAGTAGGATGATAAAGATTTGTTTTTGTTTTTTGATGTTTGAACATCAGCACGATGTTTTTATTATCAAGGGGGACACATCGTTTGTTGGTGGGTTGATGTTACGCCGACGACTGCGGTTTGGCCGCCTCCTTGCTCAGGGTCGCAAACGATTGCTTCCCTGCCGCCATGCGCCTCAGCAGCGGATGCGGCGCCAAGTGCGACCCATAGCGCGCCGCCAACGTGTCCATCGTGCGCGTGAAGTCGGCCACACCGCCTGGGCGACGGTCCACCATGCCCAGCACGCCGCCGGAGCTCTCCTCCATCACGAGCGCCGTCACCGAGATGGCGTTCGCATCGTCGGCGGTGAGCACCGCTCCCTCCGCTAGCAGCGCGCAGCACTCGTTCACGAGCATCGCCAAGAGCCGGTCCGCGATGGACGGCAGCGCCGCGCGGAAGTACTGATCCACCACGTCCTGCTGCACCTCGCTCGACTCCGCCGACGCGTAAAAGCCGTGGCGGCGCTGACCGGACAGTCCGTCCTGCAGCATGCGCTCGAGCCCGTCGAGGGCGACGGCGTCGCGGTCCATCGTCTCCGTGTGCGCCGCCGCCGCAGCAGCAGCAGCAGCAGCAGTAGCCGCGTGCGAGGCGTGCGTGCCAGCCAGCATGAGCAGCATCGCGCGCGTGCCGTACAGGTCCATCAGACGGAACGGGCCGTAGCGGAAGTGCAGGTGGCGCGTGGCGGCCTCCTCCACGTCGGCGGCCGCGGCGGACCCGCTGGCAATGGCAAACACCTCGCGGCACAGCGCGGCGACGAGCCGCTGCGCAATGTGCTCGGAGCTGACCACGTAGGGCACGTCGCGGTGCTGCAGGTAGGTCACAGCGGCCAGCAGCGTGTCCTGGCTCAGGTCGGCGGGCCAGCCTTCGCGGCTGTACACACGCACCGTCTGCAGCGACGAGGTGCGGTTGACGTCCGCAAGGTCGAGCACCGGCGAGATGGAGGACACGAGTGCCGCGCACGGCAGCCGGTTGAGCAGCGGCGCCGCGTTGTCCTCGCTGCCGAGCAGCACAAAGTGCAGGCTCGGCGACTCCACCATCGCCTTCGTGAAGTGTACCTCCGCAAACTGGAGCGTGCTCTCGATGCAGCGGGCAGAACAGTCCAGCAGCAGCGTGCCCTCGTACGTCTCAGCAGCGGCGGCCGATGACGACGACGACGACGACGACGCAAGGCGCTGAAGCTTGTCGTGCCACTGCCCCTTCTCGCTCTCCTTGAGACTGACAAAGGAGGTATTGACAAGCGGGGCCAGCGACCGGCGGCGGATGTGGCGGAGGTAGCGCACGTGGCGGGCCTGCCCTTGATTGGCCTCCGAGCGCACGAGTGTCTCGGTGATGTGCTCGCACTTGAGCATCAGCTTCTCCGTGTCGACCTGCGTCAGCGCCTGCCACGCGTACTCGTACCACTTGCGCATCATGTAGTGCTGCGGCGGGGCGCCCTGCAGCTTCTCGCACAGGCCCTGCGACAGGATCACGTGCAGCAGCAGACGCTCGCGCCACTCCGGGGTGGGGCACACCTTGTGCAGCAGCAGGCCCTCCAGCCACGCGCTCCAGCTCTGCCCTGCCGCACTGCCGCTGCCGCTGCTGCTCGCTGTGGCTCCCTCATCATCCGCATCCTTGATCTCCTTGCCAGTCAGGTCCAGCACCGCGTCTAGCAGGCCGGCACTCTTCAGGCTAAAAGCATCGCACTGGTGCAGCTGCGGTAGCATCTCCAGCGTGAACTGCGCGCCATGCAGCCCGAGCGCAAAGTGCACTGTGGACACGGCGGGCAGCACACCCATGGCCAGCGAGGGGAAACCGACGACAGGCTCCGGCGCAGCGGCCGTGGCCCCGTCCTCCACCGTCGGATCCGCCACAAGGTAGCGGCGGCCGCACGCGAAGAGCACCTCGGCGCCAAAGTCGGTCACCTTGTTCTGCGCGAAGGCGACAAAGTGGGCGCGCGGTGATGGGTGCCGCAGCCGCGCGAGCACGACCTCCTTCGCCTGCTGGTACGCGATGCGCTCGCCGAGGCCCAGCTCCAGCGGGCTCTGTTCCGCGACAAAGAAGTCGCACGACGGCGCGGTGCGCAGCTCCACCGTGTAGACGGCGTCCGTTGCAGAGGCGGCAGCAGTGGCAGACGTGCCCTCTTCCGAGGCGTTGGTAGCGGCGGTGGCAGCAGGTTTGCTCTTTGCGATCAGCTCTCCCACGCGATCGAGCGCGGTGGAAAGCGCACGGACAGCAGACATGGCGGTAGAGGGTGTCTCCACCAGCTGTATGACGATCTTGTCCGCTAGGCGGCGCACGCCTCTCTCGGCGATCACCTTCACGCACGAGCCGCTGTTGTCCACGTACGGGCGGAGCTCCTCCTGCCACACGGGCACGGGCGGCTGGCACACCACCACCGGGACGGTGTCCGCCTTGGGAGAAGCGGTAGCACCACCAGCAGCAGGGGCTGCCTTCTCCTCCATCTTCACCTTTTCCGCAGACGGTTGCTCCTGCCCAGACGTGGTGGTATCAGCAGCAGCAGCGGCAGCGGCGGTGGGCTCCGGGGTGCTGGATGGCACCTCCTCCGCCTCCGCCTGCCCACCGCCGAGCGCGACGGGCACCTCGTGTCGGTCTAGGCTCTCCTCGATGTCCGCGGGCAGCGGCTTGAGGCGGTTCTGGCGCGCACTAAAGTCCATCGGCTCGGCCACGACGATCGGCTCCTCCTCTGCCGCTGGCTGCGCCTTCACTGCGGTCTCCTCCGGTGGGGGCTGGAAGGGGCGCAGGATGCGCGTGCGCTCGGCGTCCTCGATGGCCTCCTCCACTGCGCGTGACATGGACTTGGGCAGCTTGCTCGCGGCCGACGCCCTGTGCGGCGGCGCAATGTCGTAGAGGGGGTGCGGCTGGCGGCGGCGCGGCTCCGGTGCCGGGGGCGCTGGTGGCGCAGGCGGCGCACGTGGCGGCGTCGGTGGTGGTGCCGCCGCTGGCGCGCGCGCCTCCGTCTTGGGACTTGGCTGCTTCTTGGGCTTCGGCTGCTTCGGCGCACTCGCCTCTGCCTTTGCCTTGGCAGGCGACGGGGTGTGCGGTTCACTACGCTTGGGCATAGCTTTGGGAGCAGCAGGTGGCGGTGGTGGTGCTGCTTTCGGAGCCGGGGGTGCAGGGGGCGCTGCCTTCGGCGGTGGTGGAGGAGGTGGTGGCGGTGCTACCTTTGGAGTTTCCGGAGCTTCTTTCTTTGGTGGAATCTTGGGCGCTGCCGGTGCCGCCTTCGGTGCTTCGGGCGCTGCAGGCGCCTGCGGTGTTGCCTGCGGTGGTGGTGGCGGCGGTGGTGGCGCCTGCGGCGTTGGTGTCTTGGGAGGCTCCGGTGGTGCCTGAGCTACTTTGGGGGCCTCAGGCGCAGCCTTGGGTAGCGAGGGAACCACAGGCGGCTCCGGCGCTGCCGTGAGGGCTGCTGGTGCTACAGGTGCTGCCTTTGGTGCAGCAGGCGGCGGCGGTGGTGGAGCTTTGGGTGGCTGCGGTGGCGCTGTGTTGGGTGCCGGTGGTGCCGCCTTAGATGGTGGTGGTGGCGGCGGCGGCGGTGGCGGTGCTGGTGCAGCTTTGGGAGGCTCTGGTGGACTAGGGGGCACCGTCACGTGACGCAGCGACCACGCGGGAACGGTTGACACCATCGCGACACATTTTTTGCTTCTAATGCTGATGGCAGGCGGCGCATGTTGGTTTAAGGTTGGCCCTGCGACAGCAATCTTTCTTTCTTCGGTCGAACTACTGTAATAAGAAAAAAAAGAAAAAACGAGATGAGGGGAAGAATCAGTAATGTAAATCGATAAATGATTAGAACTCAACGAAGTGAATAAACAAGGACAAACACAGAATGATAGGAACTCTTATTTTGTTGTTGTTGATGGTAATTTTTTTTTTTCATGTCAATAACACAGCAAGAACATTCATTTAAGAAGACAAAAAATTGGAATGATAACAATTAAATATTCCAGCAACGACAAAAAGAGGTGGAAAAAAATGTTTTCATGCACGCCTAGATATAATCTACGATATTAAATAATAAAGAAAGAGAGAAAAAAAAAAAAGACGGAGCTATTTAACTGTTATCATCATTAGCACCCATGTGTGCTTAAAATTAGTAGTTGCAATTCATTACAAGATGAGCAGAAAAAGTCGAATTGGCATTGCTTTTCACTCTTCTTGCTGTTTGATGGTGGTAATGGGGGCCGCGTTGAGTTCGTTAAGAGATGCTGCTTAGACAACAGCGGGCTCCACGGTAACTGTGTTCCTGGAGTTGCTGGCCTTGTCGGTGACAACAGCGTCCATGTAGCACGCGCCGCCGATGAGCACACTGACGATACCAGCAATGAACGGGATCAGCTTGGCCGCGGTCAGGTTGATGCCCACGGACACGCCCAACGTTCCGGCAAACACAAAGAAGATGGCCTGTCCGTACTTGGTGCACGCGAAGCCGAAAGACTGCTCCGCGAACGGGAGACGCAGCTCCACTAGGATGGTGATGACACCGAAGAACACCCAGTAGAGGCAGATGAAGATGTGGCTGAGGCCCGTGAACTTCATGCAGTTCAGCACGAAGGCAACGGCGCCGCAGGCTAAGAGAGAGGCAGCGTTCAGCCAGATGAGGGCGAGCGTCCACTTGCTGTGGGGGACGCGGGGAAACTTGGGGATATTCCTTTCATCCATTTTGATTGGTGGTTATGTTAGTGCGGGGTAAGAGTTAATTTCTTTTAAACTGAAACTTGGAAAATAAGAATGGAGAGGAAGAAGAAGAGAGAAAAAAATGTGTATACCCATTTGCATGGTCCGCGCAGCAAGTGCACATGTACAGTGTTACACAAAAATCCATTTGTGGAACATATCAGCATTGAGTTAATAATATCTCTGCTAGTCTTCACATTCAAATAGAAGTCATCCTTATGATAACATTTTTTTTTTTTTATTTTGGTTTTCTTTGAGTTAATTATAAAATGGCGCAACATCCCATTGCGACGTGCGACAGACTAGAAAAAAAAAAAGCCAAATCCGTTTTTAGAACTGTAAGGGTGTCCGTGTCGTTGCTGGACTTTAGAAAGTAAGTATAGAATTGGCTCACATTACTTTGTGTGAATCAGTCATTCGCCGTTTAGTTAATTATGTTTTATCGTTTTCCATCTGTGCTCTCTGCTTTAACAATACATTTAAAATTTGTATGTGGACAAACGCCGAGCACGCAAGCCGCGTGTGTAAATTTGCACAAAGCACAGAAACGAAAGAGAGAGAGAAAAGGAGCCGCTCACAGCGTCGGGTCGCCCGCCTTCGCGGCCAGCATGTGCTCCACGCACTCGAGCGGGAAGCTGTCCAAGAAGGACGGTGCGCGTCGCCACTCATCGAGCGGCCCCATCATGTACCCCAAGTGCCCGCCCGTCGGTGTCTCGACAAAGACGACGTTCGAGCATGTGCTGTCCACGAGCCGCTGCCAGTCCGCCGCGACGGGCAGGCAGCCCGTGATGGGGTCGTCGTGCGCGCGGGCACAGACGGTCGGGATGGTATGGAGCAGCGGCAGCCACTTGAAGAGCGACCCGTCCGCATAGTAGTCCTCGACGCGCTTGTAGCCAAAGTGCGGCGTCACGACGTGCTCGTCAAAGTCCTCGACTGTCTTCAGCCGCGCCATGAAGGCGTCGACGGTGTGATCGTTGATCTCTGGGATGCCTGGCAGGCCACCAATGAGCACGGCGCGGTGCTTGTGGGTGTACTTGCGCAGCGCGGAGAGCAGCGGCGCCTGGTACATGAGGCGGCCGACGCGCGACAGCATGGCCGCCGCATGCGAGGGCATATCGTACGGCGCGCTGACGCAGATGCAGCACTCGAAGGGGAAGCCGCCCGGGTACATGTCAGGGGTGGACGTCTGGCCCTGCATCAGCTGCAGCTCCTGCGCGACGGCAATAACGAGCGAGGTGCCGCCGGCGCTGTAGCCGACGGCAAAGCACGGCAACTTCTGCTGAAAGCGCGCCTCGATCTGCTCGCGCTGGAATATCTTGTGCATGGCGCAGCGAATGTCCGCGGTGAAGGTGACGCACGTGAGCTGCGGCTTCGTGAGCGGCGCCGAGCCCATACCACGCGGCGTCAGCACGCAGCAGTGGTAGCCACGACGCACCGCGTTGCGCACGGCGCGCTGGATGTAGCAGGTCTGCCCGTAGTTGCCCAGGCCGGGGACAATCAGCATCACGCCCTTGACCTTGGTGGGCGAGTTCGCCGGCACCTTGAGCCAGTCCAGACACATCGGGTTGCCGTCGTCCGCGTCCACCAGCTCGCGCTCGTAGTTCACGCGGCGAGTCAGCCGCGCACCTCCCAGCATTGTGTGGATGTGTCCGCTGTACATGGGGCCATCGTAGCGCAAATCCTTGCGCAGCCCAAAGAGGCGGAGCAGCCGCGAGGCGGCACTCTTGTCCGTCTCAGAGACCACCACCTCGACGCGACGCTCGCGCTCGAAGCTGTACGTCTGCTTGCGCCGTGTCACCCAGTCCCACAACGTGCGCGGCAGGCGCACACACAACGCAAAGAGTAGACGTGGAAGCGTATAGAGAGAGAGATGTATCACACTGTGTACGGAGAAGAACACGACGCGTTCGAGCATTTTTGCAAGTTGAGATGATAAATTTCAACAAGGTAACACTAAAAAAAAAAAGAAACAAAATACTTTACAGTGAGAAAGAGGGGAGGGGAGAGAAAAAGGAGCAAATAGTAATCACAAGCATGCAAGTCTACATAAACAAGAGAAGGGTAGAGAAGGGTATTTCATCGCACACAGCCGCACAACATGAAAACCAGCATAAGAAAGTTAGCATCTTTCTACTTTTTTATTTTTTTTCGAGAGTTTTGATTTGCCGATTTGATACTGTGTATAGTAACATTTTCTTTTTTTTTACCTAAAAACAATCTAAAGCTCTCCTGTTGGTCTTCACCCGGTGGGGGGAGGTAAAGAGAGGTGAACTATTGAAAGAAAAAAGACTGAAAAAAAATTTTTCTTTACTTTGAACACTTTCAAAAGAAAAACAGAAGGGACGCGTCATTGAAAGAGCAGCCGAGACAAAAAGAGGGAGGCGCGCACACACACACGTGTGAGTGACCACACACGCACGCACGCAACGCGCCACCCGCTTTGTTCGGCATATTGACTCGGGCCAGGCTCTTCCTCCTCATCCCTTTGTTGCTCTCTCTTTCGTTTAGTACTCCTCGACCTCCTCCTCATCGCCCTCAGCGGACTCGGCGCCGACCTCCTCGTAGTCCTTCTCGAGCGCGG
>AUXN01000526.1:0-10473 GCA_000482125.1 Strigomonas galati
TCCGCCGCCGCCACGTCCAGCGTGCCCGCGTGCAGCTGGCGCAGCACCTCCTCCACCGGCCGCAGCTCCTCGTCGAAGTACAGAATGCGATAGCTCTCTTGGGCGCTCTTGGGTTCAAACGGACAGCCGTAATAATTGTCTGTACCGTCCACGTAGAGCGCGAGGATGCCACGCTCCGGCCACAGGGCGCGCTGCTGTGCGGACACCTCCATCTTGCCCGCCGCCGCCTGCGCCCACAGCTCCCCAAAGTTCACCTGTGCGACCAGCTGCAGCGGGTGGTGAGGATCCTTGGTGCTGGTGGGGTACGGCGTCGCGCGCGGCAGGAACCGAAGCCGCCCACCTTGCTCTGCCACAGCGGCACATTCCAGCTCACAGGTCGCTGGAGAGCGGCTCCTCTTACCGTTGTCATCCTTGTCATTACCATCATCGTTGTTCACTGTGGACCACACGCTGTCACCAATGCGTGTCGTGTGGGAGAGACTGCCGGGCACCGTGTGCATGAAGTGCGCACGTTTTCCGATCTGCAGCGAGAGAGCAAGACGTGCTGCCTTGCGCAGTGCATCGTGCATAGCGGCAGGGAAGTTCTCCAGAGCACATTGTAGGGTCGTCATGCTGTATTCTAGGTGTAAATACAAAAGGGCAACAGTGGTTTGTCTTTTTGTCAGTGAAGGTCTATATAGAGTATGAGAGAGGAAGGAATGGAAAGGTAATGCATGAACAGTGAAGGGAATGTACGACGGTTGAGTATACACACGCACAGTCTGCTGTAGAAGCAGTGATAGAGAAGGAGGTACAGAACCAGGCAATTGTAAAAAGTGTTTCTCTACTGGAGACAGTGTCTCGGTGCAATAAAATCGAAGTTGTGCTACAACGGCATTAATGAAGAAAAGGAGAGAAAGTAAAAAAAATGTAAACATATAAACATGAATTTTGAAGGAAGGACAAGGAAATTGGTGGTGAGTGAAAGTGTATACGTAAACACACACACACACACAAACATTAATAACAGTCCCAGTTGTACCACGCCTTATCAAAGCGCTTTGCTTTCAAGTTCTCAGGCGAGATGAACAGATTGCACACACCGGAGTCACCCCACATGATAGGATGCGTGTTGGAAAGTTGCAGCAGCACCACATCCTTCTCTGCCACCTTTTGCAGCTCCTCCTCGGTGGCATGACCGCGCTCCAGCAACGCTTCCAGATTGATAACCTCTTCCCTGGGATCTTGCTGCGTGAAGATGGGATAGCCACCAATGTGATCTTGCACCATGCCAGACTCCAAGCAATCGTTGTACTCCGTTTCACCTTCTTCGAGAGGAATATAGGACTTGCTGCTGGCAAGCGTATAATTGTGAACGCGGGGGTAAAGATCACTCTTCGGCGGTTCGACTTCTGGATTCGTTGTGAGCGCTTCCGCCGCCACCAAATCTCCAAAGTCGCTGCTGACATTCGGCACCATCTGCTCCAGTGCCTTCAGCGTCACCGGATACTCCTCCTTGACTAGGTCGCTGTACCACAGTTTGGGGCCGCCTTTGGCGTAGTGTGGCAGCCGGGGGTCCAGCGGGTGTGCCTCGTCCACCGGGTAGATCAGGTTGCGGAGGTAGGCATCTGTCATTTTCTTCCAGTCCTCCTCGCTGATGTCCACTGTGTACTCTCCAGTCTCGCTTGGCGGGCGGTACGGCCGTGCTTGTGCAAAGTGCTCCTCGTCGATAAAGGCATCAAACTGTTCGTACTGCGCCTCGCGTGACCACAGCAGTGGCGTCAGTGCTGCCTCCGCCGCCGCCACGTCCAGCGTGCCTGCGTGCAGCTGGCGCAGCACCTCCTCCACCGGCCGCAGCTCCTCGTCGAAGAATAAAACGCGATAGCTCTCCTGCAGGCTGTTAGCTCCGAACGGACAGCCATAATAGTCTTCAGTACCATCCACATAGAAGGCGAGGATGCCACGCTCCGGCCACAGGGCGCGCTGCTGTGCGGACACCTCCATCTTGCCTGCCGCCGCCTGCGCCCACAGCTCCCCAAAGTTCACCTGTGCGACCAGCTGCAGCGGGTGGTGAGGATCCTTGGTGCTGGTGGGGTACGGCGTCGCGCGCGGCAGGAAGCCGAAGCCGCCCATCTTGCTCTGCCACAGCGGCACGTTCCAGCTCACAGGTCCTGGAGAGCGGCTCCTCTTACCGTTGTCGTCCCCGTCGTCACCGTCGTCATCATTGACGGTGGACCACACGCTGTCACCAATGCGCGTCGTGTGGGAGAGACTGCCGGGCACCGTGTGCATGAAGTGTGGGCGATCTCCGATCTGCAGGGAGAGTGCAAGACGTGCTGCCTTGCGCAGTGCATCGTGCATAGCGGCAGGGAAGTTCTCCAGAGCACATTCTAATGTGGTCATGATAAGTGATGACACAGAGAACTATTTTTTTCTGATCGTTTTGTTTGATTGTGTAAATGCCGCTGTTGTTTACCCTTTTGAACTCGAGAAAGGATACGATAAATGAAGAATATGGTAAAGCAGTAATCTAAACGAAGAGCAAGAGGAAAAGAGGAAAAGCAGAAAAGGTGTCAACACTTGGTGAGACTTCGAGAGCAGTACAAGTCGTTCTTGTAACATAATGCAATAACATAAAGTGTTTGGAGTGTGGCGCTGAGATGAGCACATGACTTTGATGTAACGTAAATGGATTGCTAAAGAAAAGAAAAGAAAAGAAAATACCTAGACAAAACAAAACAAAAAAGAGCTATAAAAGAGAAAACAAAAAAAATAACAATAGAAAAAAACATATAAAAGAAGCCACGTAGTGGATATAGACTTCACGTGTGTGAAGCGCACACACGTTAACAACAGTCCATGTAGTACCACGCCTTGTCAAAGCGCCTTTCTTTCAGATTCTTAGGTGAGATGAACAGATTGCCCACACCGCAGTCACCCCACATCATGGGGCCTGTGCTGCACAGCTGCAACAGCAGCACGTCCTTTTCTGCCACCTTTTGCAGCTCCTCGTCGGTGGCGTGCCCGCGCTTCACCAGCTCTTCTAGATCAACCGCATTCGGTCGGGGGTCACTCTGTGTGAAGAAAGGATACCCACCCACATAGTTATCTTCCACAACGCCCTCACAAAAACACTTCAATTCCTCCTCATCGAAGTCTTCGTTGTCTGCTCTCCCGCTCCTTCGCGTGGCGTAGGCAATGGAGTCGTTCAGCCCCCATTCGCACATGCCGTACTTCTTTTTCGTGGCATGCGCCAGCTCTGGGTGCGCCGTCAACGCTGCTGCGGCCACTAGGTCGTCGAAATCAGTGCAGGAATGCGGCACCATCTGCTCCAGCACTCGCAGGGTCACAGGGTGTTCTTGGTGGACCATGGAATCTTCCCAAAAGGAGTCTATTGTGTTCAACGGTTTTATCTTCTTTTTGTTTTTCTCCAGAACGTTGAACTGCTTGTACTGCTCCTCGCGTGACCACAGCAGCGGCATCAGCGCCGCCTCCGCCGCCGCCACGTCCAGCGTGCCTGCGTGCAGCTGGCGCAGCACCTCCTCCACCGGCCGCAGCTCCTCGTCGAAGAATAAAACGCGATAGCTCTCCTGCGGGCTGTTGGGTGTGAAGGAACAACCGTATTCGCCCTCGTCTGCAGTGTCAGTATAGAAGGCGAGGATGCCACGCTCCGGCCACAGGGCGCGCTGCTGTGCGGACACCTCCATCTTGCCCGCCGCCGCCTGCGCCCACAGCTCCCCAAAGTTCACCTGCGCGACCAGCTGCAGCGGGTGGTGAGGAGCAATGGTGCTGGTGGGGTACGGCGTCGCGCGCGGCAGGAAGCCGAAGCCGCTCACCTTGCTCTGCCACAGTGGCACATTCCAGCTCACAGCTGAGGGTCTGTCTCTTTTCTCGCCTTTTTTATCACTCTCCTTACCGTCGTTGGTGTTGACGGTGGACCACACGCTGTCGCCGATGCGTGTGGTATGAGCGAGGCTGCCAGCGACGGTGTGCAGCGCGTGTGGGCGCGTAGCGATCTGTAGAGAAAGCGCGGTACGTGCTGCCTTGTGCAGTGCCTCGTGCATGGGGGCAGGGAAGTTCTCCAGAGCCCACCTCAGCGTCGTCATGTTCGGTGATAGAAAACAAGAGAGAGAGGTGTATAAATGTATGTCTGTTTGTTTTGTCAAAGTTATTTCCACTTTTCAATTTGAAAGCGCAAGGAGAAAACAACAACTCAAAGAAAATGTGAAGCAGAAGATAGGAAGGCGGAGGAGGAAGAATGATGCTGATGGAAAGAGGAAAACCGTGCGTTGCATCTCTTCACTAACAAGTGTACAAAGGTGGACAATCATAGACATACTATCCAAGACAGTAAAATGAATTGATGTGACATGAGGATGTTCATGGAGAAAATAACAAAACAAAACTATAAAGAGAAAAAATAAAAACATATAAAAGCAAGCCACGTAGTGGTTAAGTTTTCACGTGCACACAGAGACTTACATTAACAACAGTCCCAGTTATACCACGCCTTGTCAAAGCGTTTCTCTTTTAAATCGTTGGGCGAGATGAACAGATTGCACGCGCCGCAATCACCCCATCTCATCGGGTCCGTACTGGAGAGCTGCAATAATACCACATCCTTCTCTGCCACCTCCTGCAGCTCCTCGTCGGTGGCATGACCACGCTTTAACAGCGCAGCCAGATCGATCCTCTTCGATCGCGGGTCCGTCTGGGTGAAGTACGGATAGCCACCCACATGATCATCCTCCACTACTCCATCATGCAAAAGTCTATAGCCATCCTCCTTCTCGTCTTCATCTCCATCATGACAAAGGTAGGTAACGGCATCTGCCAGCTCCTCGCTGTTGACCTCACAGCCGTCCTCCGGCGGAGGCGCGAGCTCTGGGTGTGCCGTTAGCGCTGGTGCCGCCACCAAGTCGTGGAAGTCGGTATGGCCATAGGGCACCATCAGCTCCAACGCGTATAGCGTCACGGGGTGCTCCTGCGTGATGACGGAGCCTTTCCATAAAGTCTCCACCTCGCTCAGTGCCTTTGTTCCAGGATCGTTATGCAGCGCTCTGAACTGTTCGTACTGTGCCTCGCGCGACCACAGCAGCGGCGTCAGCGCCGCCTCCGCCGCCGCCACGTCCAGCGTGCCTGCGTGCAGCTGGCGCAGCACCTCCTCCACCGGCCGCAGCTCCTCGTCGAAGAATAAAACGCGATAGCTCTCCTGCGGGCTGTTGGGTGTGAAGGAACAACCGTATTCGCCCTCGTCTGCAGTGTCAGTATAGAAGGCGAGGATGCCACGCTCCGGCCACAGGGCGCGCTGCTGTGCGGACACCTCCATCTTGCCCACCGCCGCCTGCGCCCACAGCTCCCCAAAGTTCACCTGTGCGACCAGCTGCAGCGGGTGGTGAGGAGCAATGGTGCTGGTGGGGTACGGCGTCGCGCGCGGCAGGAAGCCGAAGCCACCCACCTTGCTCGACCACAGCGGCACGTTCCAGCCTACAGAGGGTCGTTTGCCTCTTTTGTTTTCGAAATCTTTCTTACCATCGTCGGTGTTCACCGTAGCCCACACGCTGTCATCAATGCGTGTGGTATGAGCAAGGCTGCCGGGCACTGTGTGCAGCGCGTGTGGACGCTCTCCAATATCCAACGAGAAGGCAAGACGTGCTGCCTTGCGCAAGGTGTCATGCATGGGAGAAGGGTAGTGCTCCAGCGCCCATTGTAGTGTCGTCATGTTTGAGACACTGATACGGAAATGTTTAAAGAGAGTAAAGGTCTGCTTTATAGACTGATATAAGATTATAGTTGAGACGAAAAACAGAAAGGAGACATCAACGAAGAATGGTGCGAGGGGGAAGACAAGAAAAAATATGTAGCGGCCAGAATGTCTCAAAGCAAAGCATACCGGGATATGTACAAACTAATACATACATACAGAGTCTATCCAAATAGTTACCAAAAGAAAGAAGTGAAACTGATCTAACACTGGGACATGAGTGCGGAATCTAGAAAAAAAAAAGAGAAACAAAGAAGAAAAGAAGCGAAAGCAAAAAGACGTAAATCATTCAAAAATAAATAATAAAAAAAAACAAAGTCCTGATTGCTGTTCCCGTGCAGAAGTGCACACGTTAGCAACAGTCCCAGTTGTACCACGCCTTGTCAAAGCGCTTTGCTTTCAAGTCGTCCGGCGCGATAAACACCGTGCAGGTGCCAGCGTCGCCCCACATCATGGGGTCCGTGCTGGAGAACTGCAACAATACCATATCCTGCGCGGCCACCTGCTGCAGCTCCTCGTCGGTGGCGTGCCCACGCTTCAGCAGCTCTTCCAGATTAACCAGATCTGGCCGTGGGTCTTCTTGTGTAAAGGCAGGATAGCCACCGACATGATCGCGCACCGTTGTGGCTTCATTAAACTTTTCGTACTTGTCTTCGCCCTCCTTCAGCGGAAGATAGGCGTACCCGTACGCAAGCTGAAACCGATACTGCGCATACCCCTTCTCATCCTTCGGCGGCGCCAGCTGCGGGTGTGCCGTCAGCGTCGGTGCCGCCACCAAATCTCCAAAGTCGCTGCTATTGTGCGGCACCGTTTGCTCCAACGCCTCCAGCGTCACGGGGTGCTCCTGGTTGATCACGGCGCCGTACCACAGTCGGGGGCCGCCTCTGGCATAGTGCGGCAGCCGTGGGTCCAGCGGGTGTGCCTCGTCCACCGGGTAGATCAGGTTGCGGAGGTAGGCATCTGTGATGGTTTTCCATTCGTCTTCGCTGATCTCCTGCTCTCCCGTCTTTTTGGGGCGAGACGGCCGCGCTGGCATGGAGGGACTTTCGTGGATAAGGGGCTCGAACTGTTTGTACTGCTCTTCGCGTGACCACAGCAGCGACGCCAGCGCCGCCTCCGCCGCCGCCACGTCCAGCGTGCCCGCGTGCAGCTGACGCAGCACCTCCTCCACCGGCCGCAGCTCCTCGTCGAAGTACAGGACTGCGATAGCCTTCCTGTGGGCTCTTGGGTGTGAAAGGACATCCATAGATGTCGTCTACACCGTCAATATAGAAGGCGAGGATGCCACGCTCCGGCCACAGGGTGCGCTGCTGTGCGGACACCTCCATCTTGCCCTGCCGCCGCCTGCGCCCACAGCTCCCCAAAGTTCACCTGTGCGACCAGCTGCAGCGGGTGGTGAGGATCCTTGGTGCTGGTGGGGTACGGCGTCGCGCGCGGCAGGAACCGAAGCCGCCCACCTTGCTCTGCCAGAGCGGCACGTTCCAGCTCACCGGCGGGGGCCTGCACTTCTTCTTCCCGTCTTCATCTTCTTCGTTTGTATGATCGTCCGTGCTCACGGTGGACCACACGCTGTCACCAATGCGCGTCGTGTGGGCAAGGCTGCCGGGGACGGTGTGCAAAAGGTGCGGGCGTTTTGCTGTTTGTAACGCGAAGGTGAGACGTGCAGCGTTCTGCAATGCCTCGTGCATATTCTGTGGATAGTTCTCCAGAGCCCATTTCAGCGTCGCCATGTTAAGTTGTAGGGAGAGAAAGAGGTGTATAAATGTATGTTTCTTTTGTCGAAATGATTTTGCGCTCTCTTATGTAAAAGCTTGGAGAGAAAAACAACAACAACAAAAAAGAATATCTAGAGGTTCAGAAGAGTGGAGAGCCGAAGGAACGATAGGGAACCACACACACACACGAAAGAAGACATACACTACGTATCAGATGACAAGTAGTATACACCGCTATACAAACTGTTGAAGTGGCGTATACACATACAATTGATATAGAATACAACACAGATGCAAAAGTGACGATTGAGAAAAGAAACAAACAAACAAGCATTAGAAATGAACATAGAACGAAACGAAAAAAAAAGGTTTTTCATGAAAGCCTTTATGTGCAGAAGTGCACACGTTAGCAACAGTCCCAACTGTACCACGCCTTGTCAAAGCGCTTTGCTTTCAAGTCGTCCGGTGCGATAAACACCGTGCAGGTGCCAGCGTCGCCCCACATCATGGGGTCCGTGCTGGAGAACTGCAACAATACCATATCCTTCTGCTCCACCCTTTTCAACTCCTCGTCGGTGGCATGGCCACGCTTTAACAGCTCTTCCAGATTGATTATGTCTGAACGAGGATCTTCCTGCGTAAAAAAAGGATAGCCGCCAACATGATCATCTTGCACTGCCGCCTCGTGGAAGTCTTCATAGCGCTCGTCCTCATCTTCTTCCTCCTTTTGCGGGAGATACTTCGTCGCATCTGAGAGCTGATAGCGGTAGCTTGCGTGATCCTTCTCCTTCAGCGGAGGCGCCACCTCTGGGTATGCCGTCAGCGCTGTTGCCGCCACCAGATCGTTGAAGTCCGTGCTGCGATGAGGCACAAGCTGTTGCACAGTGTCCAGCGTCATCGGATGCTCTTGGTTGATGACGTTACCATACCACAGCGTGTCCATTGTGTTCAGCGGCCCTTCTTCCTTCCGGTCATCATCTTCGATTTCCTTAAACTGTTCGTACTGCTCTTCGCGCGACCACAGCAGCGGCGCCAGCGCCGCCTCCGCCGCCGCCACGTCCAGCGTGCCTGCGTGCAGCTGGCGCAGCACCTCCTCCACTGGCCGCAGCTCCTCGTCGAAGAATAAAACGCGATAGCCTTCTTGTGGGCTCTTGGGTTCGAACGTGTACCCATACAGATCATCAAATCCGTCCACATAGAAGGCGAGGATGCCACGCTCCGGCCACAGGGCGCGCTGCTGTGCGGACACCTCCATCTTGCCTGCCGCCGCCTGCGCCCACAGCTCCCCAAAGTTCACCTGTGCCACCAGCTGCAGCGGGTGGTGAGGATCCTTGGTGCTGGTGGGGTACGGCGTCGCGCGCGGCAGGAAGCCGAAGCCGCCCACCTTGCTCGACCACAGCGGCACGTTCCAGCTCACAGGAGAGGGTCTGTCTCTTTTCTTGTCGTTTTCATTGTCCTTCTCCTTCTTGGCATCGTTAGTGTTGACGGTGGACCACACGCTGTCGCCGATGCGCGTCGTATGGGCAAGGCTGCCAGCGACGGTGTGCAGCGCGTGTGGGCGCTTTGCTGTCTCCAACGAGAGAGCAAGACGTGCTGCCTTGCGCAGTGCGTCGTGCATGGGAGAAGGATAGTGCTCCAGAGCCCATTGGAGAGTCGTCATGTTTGGGGTATAAAATATATAAGTATATGTTTTTTGTAGTTGTGTTTTCGAGTGTAGCTTATGTATAAATATATGTTGTGAGCTACAATAGCAGTGAGGAGGTTGGGATGAAGAAGGGAACATGTGTATGCATATGAATTGAGACAAGCAATGAAAACAGCAACAAAAAAGAGGTAGCTGTAAAACATTAGAAAGTAAATTCACAAGAAGAAAACAGTGTGAGCAAAGAACATAGTCATTTTATTTTGTGCTTCTAGATGAAGCGAGAGAAGCAAGCGAAGAGAAAAAAAAACCCGTTTTGTTTTTCGAAATAAAGGGAAATGAAATAAAATGAATTTAAAAAAAAAATGTGTATGCCTTTAAAATTATTTTAATAAGTGTTAAGTGAACAATGATGCGTACATCACCTAGGAAAAAAAAACGACATATATATCCTCTAAGTAGTATTATTTCGAAACCATACCCACATACATGAATATGACTCCAAAATCTTTTTGTGTTTATATATTCTTTCCCATTCTTAAAATTTATATATTTAAGAGGCAGGAGCAGCAGCAGCACCAGCAGACGCAGCAGCGTCGTCGCGAATCGCCCCCCGCAGCACCTTGTAAAAATAATAAAACCCAGCGGAGAGCCCCAGGTGGCCCAGCCCCGCCGGCCACCGCATCCAGTGCGCGCTCTCCTCCTTCCCCAACACCGTCATCGTACCATGAGCCAGCATCACCAGCAAGGTAAAGCCCAGCCCGATGTTATAGCTGATGTAAAACTTCTTGTAGTCTTTTTGCTTGGTGAGCTTGAACTGCTTCTCGAGGACGAGGACGAGGAGGAAGTAAAGAGTGCCCAGAGAGAGGCAGTGGGTGTGGAAAGCACGAAGCTGGGTGGGGAAGGCGCGGTCAAAACCAACGTGACGGGTCAGCTCACGATAATAAAGCCCACCGGCGAGACCGAAGATGGTGTAGTTCATACTGGAGCGGGCGAGCTTCTCCATTTTGAAAAAAGAGAGTTATGTGTAGTTAAAGTTAAGTTTTAAGAGAGAGTGAGTGATGTGTAATTGTTCTATTAGTTTTTTTTTCCTTTTTCTTTTTTAAAAGGAAGAAGAAGAAGAAGAAGAAAAAAGAAAAAGGGAGAAAGAGTTATTGCTTTTATTCATTATTATTTGTGTGATAATGCAGTTCATGTGATGCTTCCGGCTTTCCTCTTTTTGAGAAAAAGGAAAGCTGTCATTTGTTAAGTTCTCTCTACATACATATAAATGTATATGCATATTATTATGAAAAGGGTTAAATAAAAAACATCAGCAAATAAACCAAAATGGAAAAAAGAAAAAGAAAAAAAACGAAGTATATATTTTAAAT
>AUXN01000527.1:0-10402 GCA_000482125.1 Strigomonas galati
CGATTATTTTTCTTCACTACAAGTGTGAAGTATTTTTCAATAACGCTTTTTTTTTCTCTCTCTCCACGCATATAAATACTTGAATTCGATTAGGTGTGCAAGACGCAATCCAATTTGTAAAACAAAAAAAAATTGACGTTTCTTTTTTTTACTATTTTTGTTATTGTGATCAACAGAAGTATATCTGTTTAAACTTTCTTTTTTATATCTAATTTTTTTATATATATATAAGCTAATATAGTTAATTTTACGGCATTTTATAATTTAAAAGTAAAACGTCTATTTCCTTGATACAAACATTATAAACGGTCATTTTCATCAAAAGAAGTGAGAGAAAAAAAAAGAGAAATTGACAGATCAAAAATATATGAAACACGAACCTGTTTCGTGCACAAAGCGGCCGGCACTCCCGGCAAACATGTACCAGTCCAGCAAGTCACTGTTGGTAATTCAGGAAGCCACCAAAAATGACAAGAGCTCCATTCCAAAAAAGTTTATGGAGTATATTTTACGGCTCCAAGACATCAAAGATCCAGAAGACTCCATTAGCGCCTTCACGGTACCTACAAGGAGTAAGGAGGGGGGACGGGAAGCTCAGCGATGGGGCACGGCGTACGATCAGTCCGTGTGGATCTTGACCCAACTGCAAGATATCTTCATGACTAAACAGCACTGGCGAATGCGCAAGGTTACCTTTATCCTTCATACCCTTCTGTGGAAAGGCTCCCGCGCTTTCATTGAGGCCTTCCACACACGCGTGGCCAAGAAGGAGATGTGCTTCTTTGACTTTCCGGTCATCCTGTCCTGGTTCAACACCCCACAGACAAACCCTACCGGTGCGGAGGTGTCGAATGGCTTCCACTGGCACAAGAAAAAGAGCGAGCTCACGGCAAAAATGAACACCCCCCTCGACAGTGGGGGCGAGAGCGCGGACGCAAAGGCGGACCGAATGTACGAGGCGATCGATGTCGTCATGTCCAAACTGTTTAATCCGGAAAACTTTTCGGATGAAGAATGTTCCTTTTATACCCTGTGGAGGATGAACGCCCTCAAGATGGGCGAGGCGATCAGCATCGAGACGTTTCGCTCTGCCGTCATTGAGGAGCACGTGGCGAACCACATGGCCTACCTGGACGCGCTCCTGAACTACCGCTACCAGTATCCGCAAGTAGACTTGATGGATATTGTCGTACATGATGCCAATATCCATGGCGACGACAAAGAGAAGGAATGCATGCGCCTGGCCCCGCTCGAGTCGCTGCTGGCGGCGACGCTGGAGCTGATCAAGTCGACCGTATTCAAGCGGGTAGACGTGCCCTTCTGCGCTATGAACAGCATGAATATGTTGTTCCGCTATTACAATTCCCATGTACTGTACAAGATCGCCTCTCAGGTGATGGCCGGCATCTTGAACTTCTTAGTGCGAGCGTTTATCCCCATTTTTAAGCAGCTCGACGAAGGTAAATTCGACTCTGCTGCAGTCACAAACGGTACGCGTCTGCCTAGTCTTCGTCAAAACAATTCAGCTATACAAAGGCAGCCCCAAATGACACGAGAAAGCTACGAACTACTTCCCCCGCAACAGAAACTGACGATGCTCGCCCGGGAGTGGTACACCATGTTATATCAGTTCAACCGCATCGGGACCTCTTACGTAACACAGTATGCGGAGGTGCAAAAGATCATTCAGCTGCCCACTACAGATCCTAAATGGATTCACGTGATACCCACGGAGTTCTTTGAGGTAATGAAGACATACGGTTCTTTGCATCCCTCCAGTAATGTCTGCGCGTGGTGCTTGAGTGAGGAGAACACACCTCTATGTCATGCAGAAGGTGAACACCTTGTGCCATCGTGTGCTGTCCATCTTGTCAAAGCGTGGAAGCAGCAAGTGAAGAACACTCGTGCGCTGTTCCGAAAGTCTGTGCCAGAGGTCTTGCACATGTTGGAAAGTGATCTAACGGAAGTAGAGCGACGCTTTAGCAGTAACACAACATCGCTCACCTCGACTCCACTCACGTCGCAGCAAGACTCTACCTTCTTTTCTACTGAAGTGCTTACTGGTACCTTCGTTATCCGCCGCAGTGGTGGCGACAGCAAACCGTCTTCTCCATTATGTGTTAAAGAAGTGGACGTGGACGTGCACTACCTAGACCAGCTGCTAGGCCACACCTCGGACTCGATGGAGGCGCTACTGCGGGAAGACGACGTGCTTGTAGTGTGCCCAGATGATTTCAGTGCTATAGATCGGCTGAAACTGGCCGAGCGCTTCGTGGTGCAGAAGGAACGGCCACTGGGTGAAGGCACGTATGGCAAAGTATACCGTGCGTGGGATGAGCTAGAGGGTACTTATCTAGCGGCAAAGGAGGTGCCACTGGACAGCAGCAAGACCACCGTTTCAGATGCTGTCCACGACGCACTTCATGAGTACTCGGTTCTCACGCAGTTACACCATTCCCATGTCGTTTCGGTGAAGGCCTTCATGGTGCATGGGAGTGTAGGGACCATCTTCATGGAGTGGATGCCGTGTGGGTCGCTGCAAGAAGTGCTAAAAAGTAGCCCGCGCAAGTGTCTGCGCGAGTCCATCGTAGCGCGCTACATGCGTGACGCCCTGCGTGGGTTGGAGTATTTGCACAGCCGCGACATCATACACCGTGACGTGAAGCCTGCGAACATCCTGCTGGGGACAGATGGGGCAGTAAAGCTGACGGACTTTGGCAACAGCTTCATGATGGCCGAAGGAGCACGCACGGTAGAGAATAGTCTTGTCGCTGGCACGGCGCCGTACATGGCCCCGGAGTACGCAAGAGGTACGTGCTCTTGTGCTGGTGATATATGGTCGCTTGGATGCAGCGCAGTGGAACTGCTTTCTGGTCTTGTGCCGTGGTCCGACCCTGTGACGGGTGCTCGAATGGAAATGTTGCCACTGGTGTTTCGCATTGGTAGTTTAGACGACAAGAAGCACACAGAGCGTCCGCACACGCTGCTGTGGGAGAAGATGGTGGAGAAGGCCGGGTCAAAGACTTTGTCTGCAGAGCTGCGCAGCTTTCTGGACATGATTTTCGTTGTTGACCATCATGCACGACCGACGGCGACGGAACTTCTTCAGCATCCATTCATTTTGAAGTGAGACACAATAGCGAGAAGTGTCGGAATTTATAAGATAAAGCAAATCAATTATTTCTCTCTCTCTTCTTTTTTTTTTTTATACATTTCAAGCAAACATTATAATTAAAACACTTTTTCATCTTTTTTTTTTTTTCGTAATTGGAATTTGAAACAAAAAAGCAAAACAGGGCACCTATTTGGAGAAATGTAATGTGATATATCTGATTACATCGATGTGGTTTCTTGTATAGCCTCTGCTGAAATTTTTGTTTCTTCTTTTCCATGCAATATAGTTCTCTTTACTTTACTTTATTTTGCCTTTACAAAGTTAGTCTTACTGTCCACTTTTTTTTTTCCACTTTTTTTTTTTTGTTCGTTTTGTTGCTCTTCTCTCTCTTTATATATATATAATCGCTTATATTTCACGAACGTGTGACGAAAAAAAAAATTCTTAAAGCCAGGAAAAGCTTTTTTTTTTTTTAAATACTCAGCAAATCCATCAAAACAACCAACAAAGCACCGAAGAGCTTTATCATACGATCAAATTAAAAACAACACAGAACAACCGCGTCAACAACAACAACAAAAAAGAACAAAAAATTAAACTTAGCACTTCGATGGCCGAGGTTACAGAACACAAACCATGTGTCTGTGAGAAGCAGCGGGCACTACCCGCACACATGTATCAGTCCAATAAGGCGCTTTTAGTGATTCAGGAGATCACCAAGAATGATAGGAGTTCGATTCCAAAGAAGTTACTAGAGTACATCATTGGCCTGCAAGACACGAATGAGAGGGATGACAAGTGTGACTCGTCAAGTGAAACAGAGGCGGAAAGAGAGAAGAGAGAAAAGAAGGTAAAGCGGAAAGCGCATTGCTGGTGCACCGCACGAGAACAGTCTGCGTGGATTCTGACCCAGCTACAAACGATCTTCCTCACCAAACAGCGATGGCGAATGATCAAGGTAAACTTTATTCTGCACGCTCTCATTTGGAGGGGCTCCCGCGCCTTCATTGATGAGTTTCGCACGCGTCTCGCGAACAAAGAGCTCTGCTTTTTTGACTTTACGTCGGTGCTCACGTGGCTGGATGTGCCTCAGGAGAACCCGACCGGTGCACCGGTGCTCAGCGTGTTGGACCCACAGCGGAGGACGCCGCCGGATCCAACAGAAAAAGATCTCGCACTGCAGGACCCTATAAATGGGCGTGCCAAGTTGCAGACGGATAAGGCCTACGAGGCAGCGGAACTTGTGCTGGCACGAATGTATGAACAAGAGCGTTTGACACAAGAAGAGTCTACGTTTTTCGAATCGTGGAAGAAGAATGCGATAAAGAAAGAATGCAAGAGCACGGATGATATTGTACGGTCAGCAGATGTGGAGGAGCACATTGCGAACCATATGGCCTACTTGGAGTCACTCATCAACTACCGCTACGACTACCCTCAGGTAGATCTGATGAACATTATCGTGCATGATGCGAACATCCACGGCGAGGAAGAAGAGAATGAGACGATGAGCCTAATGCAGCTGGAAGCGCTGATGGCGGCCACATTGGAGCTTATCAAGACGACCATATTCAAACGCGTAGAGTCCCCTGTCTGTGATGTGAGCAGCATGCTCATTCTGTTTCGTGACTATAACTCACACGTGCTGTACAAGATCGCTTCTCAAGTAATGGCAGGCATAATGAAGCTCTTAGTACACTATTTCCTAGATGCACTGAAAGAAATGGACCGGGGTGATGTAAGAAGTGTAGCAGGAACGACAGCGGCTGCTAGTTCCCCCAATACGAGCCACACCTCCTTGGACACACAATATATGCCGCATATATCAAAAGAGGACTATGAGCTACTTCCACCACAACAGAAGCTGGCCTTCCTCGCACGAAAGTGGTACACCATGTTGTACCAGTTCAATCGCACAGGGACGTTTTACTTATCACTCTGCGCAGAGGTGCAAAAGATGATTCAAATGCCGTACGCCGAGCCCGACTGGTTGCATGTACTTCCGATGGAATCGTTTGCCATGATGAAAACGTACGGCGCTTTACATCCTTCGCCGGATGTGTGCCCATGGTGCAACAGTGAAGAAGATACGCCGTCGTGCCACCCAGAGGGCCAGCACCACATCCCTCCGTGCGCAGTGCGTCTAATAGGCGCATGGCGACAGCAGGTGAAAAACACGCGCGCACTTTTTGTCGAGAAGGATAAACCCAGAAATGTGCCCAGCGTGCTGGTGCCGCTCGACAAAGCGCTGACGGAGGTGGAGAGTGACCTGTCGAACCTGCCCATGTCGGCCAGCTCCGTGGTGGGTATCACGCCTAGCCGAGAGACTTCCATTACGAGTTCCATGACCGGCACGTTCATTCTTCGCCATAAAAGTGTAGATGGCACGACGTCACCTCCGCGACAAAAGAAGGACATGGATGTGGAAGTAGTGTACCTGTACCAGCTCATGGGCCAGACCTCCGATACGATGGAGGCGCTGCTGGAGCAGGATGATGTGGTCGTCGTCTGCCCGGACAGCTTCAGCGCGACGGATAAACTGAAGTTGGCGGACCGCTTTGTGGTACTGAGGCAGTGGCCGCTAGGTGAAGGGAGTTTCGGCAAGGTGTACCGCGCCTGGGACGAGCTGCATGGCAGTTATCTCGCTGCAAAAGAAGTGCCCCTCGATAACAACAAGGGGACACTTTCCAACGCAGTGCGCGATGCACTTCATGAGTACACTATTCTGACTCAGCTTCACCATCCACACATTGTATCTGTGAAGGCCTTCATGGTTGCAGGGAGTATGGGAACGATTTTCATGGAATGGATGCCGTCGGGCTCGCTGCAGGAGGTGCTGAGCAGCAACCCGCGCGGGTGTCTGCGCGAGCCTGTCGTTGCGCGTTATATGCGTGATGCGCTGCGTGGCTTAGAGTACCTGCACAGCCGCGACATCATGCACCGCGACGTGAAGCCTGCGAACATGCTGCTGGGGACGGACGGTTCTGTGAAGCTGACGGACTTTGGCAACAGCTTTGAAATGGCTGAGGGCGGTCGTACGGTGGAGAACGGCACAATCACGGGCACTGCTCCGTACATGGCTCCAGAATGTGCCCAAGGGTATTACTCACGCGCGGGTGATCTGTGGTCCCTGGGGTGCAGTGCTGTGGAGCTCCTGTCCGGCCTCGTGCCGTGGTCTGACCCAGAGACCGGATCTCGCCCAGAGACGATTGCGCTGATCTTCCGCATTGGCATGCTAGACGACAGCACACACAAGGATCGTCCGCACACGCTTCTGTGGGATGTGATGGTGGAGAAGGCAGGTGAGCGTGGCCTTTCACCGGAACTTCGCAGCTTCCTCGATGTGATCTTTGTGGTTGACCGTCATGCTCGGCCGACGGCAACACAGTTACTGCAACACCCTTTCATAGTGAATTGCGAAGACTTTGTAGGTGAATGAACTGAATCATGAATGCGCGAACGTATCTTGTTTTCTTTTTGCTATGTTTTGCTTAGAATTATTAATCACATTATACTATTTCCTTCCTGTTGGTTATTATTATTACTGCGAGCTGTGTTGTGTGTGTACATACAAAAACAGCATAAAGTGATACACGCTATTCTGAGCACCCACAGATTGTGAGCCGGATTGTCTCATTTGCGCATTTCGCCGCTTTTTCTCCATTATATTTGTCTTTCTTTCAGAAACAAATTATTTTTATAGTGCTTTACCAAAAAAAGTTTTTGCTTGCTTTTCCCTTTCATTTGTATTTGTCTTTGCTAGTCCTTTTCATTTTCTTTTTTGTTGTTGTTGTTTCTTATCTCGAAGGTATTACAGGCTGTTAGACAGTTTTATACATATTTGAGTAGCACAATCAAATTTACACGCGCACAGTTGACGTGGCGCAATTTTACAACAGCAAAAATAGGCCTGTTGTTAGTTTACTCCTTTTTTTTTTCTTTTTCAACTTGCCTGTATCTCTTTAGTGAACTAGGCAAAAATATAAAGCAACAGTTTAAAAAAGAAAAAAAAACGATTAAAACACCTACTATACCAGCAAAACAAGTTAAATAAAAAAAAAAAGAAAATGGAGGCAAATTCCTCTGCGCCGGAAAAGCGGACGGCGCTACCCGCAAATATGTACCAGTCCAACAAGTCCTTGTTAGTTATTCAGGAGGCCACCAAGAACGATAGGAGCGCTGTTCCCAAGAAGCTGCTAGAGTATATTGTACAGCTACAGGACACAAGCGACACTGAAGGTACGGGTAGCCCTGCAGGAGAGACAGAAGCAGAGAAGGAGCAAGAGGAGAAGCTCCGGTCGCAGCGGTGGGACACCGCACGAGAGCAGTCTGTATGGATCTTGACGCAGCTAAAAGCGATCTTCCTCACCAAGCAGCGGTGGCGAATGATCAAGGTAAACTTCATTCTTTATGTCCTTCTCTGGAAAGGCTCTCGTGTGTTTATCGAAGAATTCCACACACGTCTCACGAACAAGGAGCTGTGCTTCTTTGACTTTCCTGCTCTTTTGGAGTGGGGTACTGCCCGACAGGAGAACCCCACCGGCGCGCTGTTGCCCAGCGTGCTGGACCCACCAGCGAAGGCGCCAGCAAGTAAGGCAGGAGGCAAAGGTGCACCTCAGAAACATGTAGAGGTGGTGGGGACAGCTGTGACAACTGAAAAGGATTATGAGGTGGCAGACGTCGTGATGGCCAAGATGAATCAGTCCGACAACATACCTAGGGAGTCGTCCATGTTTTTCGACTCCTGGAAGAAGAACGCGATCAAGGCGGAGTGTAAAAGCACAGAAGAACTTATGAACCTCCAATACGTCGAGGATCACCTCGCGAACCATATGGCCTACTTGAAGTCCCTCACGAACTACCGCTTCGAGTACCCGCTCGTGGACACTATGAACGTCATTGTGCACGATGCCAACATCCGCGGCGAGGAGGCCGAGAAGGAGGCCATGACGCTGGCGCAGCTAGAGGCCTTGATGGTAGGCACGCTGGAGCTCATCAAGACGACCGTGTTCAGGCGGGTGGAGGCGCCTGTTTCCGCCATGAGCAGCATGATCATTCTGTTCCGCTACTACAACGCTCATGTGCTCTACAAGATCGCCTGTCTAGTGATGGCGGGTATTGTGAACCTTTTAGGACGTGGCTTTCTGAACGTGCTGGCCGAGGCGAACAAGCACGGCATTGACGGTGAGGCCAACGCGACGGTGGACAGTCTTCCTAGCTTGAACGTAAACGTGTCGACGATCCACAAACCGACGCGACTGTCAATGGAGATCTACTCACTCATGGTGCCACGTCAGAAGCTTGCCTTCATAGCACGTGAGTGGTACACGATGCTCTATCAGTTCAACCGCACGGGCACTTTTTACCTCTCTCAGTGCAAAGAGGTGCAGACTATGATTCAGATGCCGAATGAGGACCCAGACTGGCTGCACGTGCTGCCTCCCGAGTCCTTCGAGATGATGAAAGCGTACGGCTCGCTGCATCCCTCACGCAACGCCTGCCCGTGGTGCGGCAGTGAGGACAAGACACCGCAGTGCCAGGCGGAGGGCGAGCATCAGGTGCCGCCCTGCGCGGTGAAGCTCGTGCGTGCATGGCGGCAGCAGGTGAAGAACGCACACTCGCTCTTCGTGGAGAAGGGTAAGCCCATCAACGTGCCCAAGGTACTGCAACCGCTCGACGCGGCCCTGGCAGAGGCGGAGCGGGAGGTGGCCAACATCCCCTCCTCGTCCATCTCGGCCGTGGGCATCACACCCAGCCAAGAGACCTCCGTCACGAGCTCTATGACCGGCACTTTTATCATCCGTCGCAAGAACGCAGACGGCACCACAGCATCACCCAAACTAAAGAAGAAGTATGTAGAAGTGGTCTACCTGGAGCAACTGATGGGTAAAACGACGGACTCGATGGAAGCATTGCTACAAGAAGACGATGTGGTGGTTGTGTGCCCAGACGAGTTCAGCGCAACCGATAAGCTAAAGCTGGCGGACCGCTTTGTAGTATTAAAGGAAAGACCTCTGGGTGAGGGCACGTACGGCAAAGTATTCCGCGCTTGGGACGAACTGCACGGCAGTTACTTAGCAGCGAAAGAGGTGCCGCTCGATAGTAACAAGGGTACACTTTCCGATTCTGTACGTGACGCACTACATGAATACACAGTTCTCACGCAACTGCACCACACGAACATTGTGGCGGTGAAGGCCTTCATGGTGGCGGGGAGCGTCGGAACCATTTTCATGGAGTGGATGCCATCAGGTTCATTGCAGGAGGTTTTACGCAGCAATCCACGTGGTCATCTTCGAGAGTCCGTCGTGGCGCGCTACATGCGTGACGCCCTGCGCGGGCTGGAGTATCTGCACAGCCGCGACATCATGCACCGCGATGTGAAGCCTGCGAACATGCTACTAGGCACAGATGGCTCTGTGAAGCTGACGGACTTCGGTACAAGTTTCATGATGGCTGAGGGAGGACGCACTGTGGAGAATGGCACCATCACCGGCACCGCTCCGTATATGGCTCCAGAATGTACGCAGGGATTTTATTCTCGTGCTGGTGACATCTGGTCCCTTGGATGCACTGTCGTGGAGCTCCTGTCCGGCGTCGTGCCGTGGACTAACCCAGAGACTGGATCTCGCCCAGAGACGATCGCGCTGATCTTCCGCATTGGCATGCTAGACGACAGCACCCGCTTGGATCGCCCTCACACTTTGTTGTGGTCGCGGATGGAGGCCAACGCCGGAGCGGCTGGTCTCTCCCCAGAGCTGCGCAACTTCTTGGATGAGGTGTTTGTCGTGGACCGCCATGCACGACCAACAGCGACGCAGCTGCTGCAACATCCTTTTATATTGCATTGCGCTGCAGAATAATATGATCAAAAAAATAATGATGATAAAGATATAGGGAACTATTGTTGTATGTACTGTTCCTTCCTTTTTTTTTTTCTATTTGTTTTTCTTTTTTCAACTGCCGTACTAGCTGTTTCTCAATCTTTTTGTTACTTTATGAGATAAATGTGTGATTTTGTATGAATGTTTAAATGTCAAGTATGTGCAGTTTTTGAGCAAATCAAGTATCTTCTCCTTCTTTCCCCTCCACACTTTGTCATCTTTCTTTCTTTACTAGCAAATTACTTCATTTTATTGTTTTCTCCTGTGAGAAGTAATTTTGATCTTTAGTTTTAATTTATTGTTTCACAAGCTTCTTGCTCTTTTTTTCTTTCGTTCTTTCTTTTTTTGTTGTTTTCTTCCTTTTATTTGTTTTATTCATTTCATATAATTAGTTTACATTCTA